>NDFG01000686.1:29909-40156 GCA_002167245.1 Sporophila hypoxantha
GAATTTCGTGGACTTTCCCCCCAAAATTCGAGGATTTCCCCCCCCAAAAAAATTTCCGGCGGCCCAAAATATTTCCAGGACCCCCCAAAATTCCTGAAATTTTCCCCCCAAAAAAATCTCCTAAAAATTCCTTCAAAACACTGCTTAAAAAACCCCCCCAAAAATTCCTTATAAAAATTCTTAAAATTCCCCCGAAATCCGGGGATTTTCCTAAAACCCCCTTCCGGGACACCCCCAAAAATTCGGAAAGAACCCCCCCCAAAAAAATTCCCGGAACCTCAAAAACTCCTTAAACATTCCCCCAAAAATCCCTCTTAAACCCCACAAAAACTCCTTTAAAAACCCCCCAAATCCCTATAAAAAAATTGCTTGAAAAACCTCAAAAAAACTCCTTAAAAACCACCAAATTTCGGGAATTTTCCCCCCAAACCGCCACTCCGGACCCCGCAGTAAAAATTTCCAAGGACCCCAACATTCCCCGAACCCTCAAACATCTGCCTTTTAAATCCCTTCAAAATTCTCCTTTAAAACCCCAAAAAATTCTTTAAAACACAAAAAAAGGATGCCTTAATGTTCCAGGAACTTCCCCAAAAATTCGATGATCCCCTCAAAAATTTTCCTTGGAACCCCCCCCCACCCATAAAAATTCCGCGACCCCCCGAAAATTCCTGGACTCTTCAACAATCTCCCTTTAAAACCTCAAAAAAAAAAAAATCCTTAAAAACCTCCAAAAATTATTCCTGTAAAATCTCATTTAAAATTCCCGCAAAATTGACGGGGATTTCCCCGCCAAATTCGGGATTTCCCCCCCAAAATTTCGGGGATTTCTCCCCAAAATTCGGGGATTTCCCCCAAAATTCGGGATTTTTCCCCAAATTTCGGGATTTCCCCCAAAATTCGGGGATTTCCCCCCAAAACCCTCGCGGACCCCCCAATCCCCCGCCCCCCCCTCCCCGCGCCGCCCTCCCCCCCCGGGGGTGTCACCACTGGGTCTTTGTCCTTTCATTGGCCCTGTTTTTTGTTCGTTTTTTTGTCCTTTTTTTTTTCATTTTTTCGTTCCTTTTTTGTCCTCTTTCTTGTCCGTTTTTTCCCTTTTTTCGTCCCTTTTTGTCCCGTTTTTTGTCCGTTTTTGTCTCCTTTTTGCCCTTTTTTTTGTGTTTTTTTGTCCTTTTTGTCCCTTTTTTGCGCTTTTTTTTGTCCCTTTTCTGTCCCTTTCCCGTCGGCTTTTTTTGTCCCCTTTTTTTTTCGTTTTTTGTTCCCTTTTTTTGTCCCTTTTTTTTTTGTCTCCCTTTTATTGTTTTCCACTTGTTTTCTTTTTGTCGTTTGTCCGCTTTTTTTGTTTTCATTATCTCTTTTTTGTCCTCTTCCTTTTTTGCCCATTCTTTTCTTTTTGTCGTTTGGTGCTTTTTTGTCCTTTTTTGTTTTTGTCCCTTTTTTTTTGTCCCTTTTTTCTCGCACTTGCTTTTTCTTGTTGCCCTTGGCCGTTTTTTCTTTGATATTTTTTGTCCCTTTTTTTGTCCCTAATGTCCTGTCCTTTTCCCTTTTTTCCTTTGCCTTGTCCCTTTTTTTGTCCTTTTCCTTTTTTTGCCTTTTTTTCTTTTTGTCCTTTTGTCTTTTTTGTTTTTTCCTTTGTTTTTGTCTTTTTGTCCCTTTTTTGTCCTTTTGCCCTTTCTTTGTCCTTTTTTGGTCCTTTTTTTGTCCCTTTTTTTCTCTTGCCTTTTTTTGTCCTTTTTCCTTTTTTGCCTTTTGTCCTTTTTTGTCCCTTTTTGTCCGCTTTTCTTTGTCCTTTTTTTGTCGTTTTGTCCTTTTGTCCCTTTTTCGTCCCTTTTTTGTCCTTTTTGTCCCTTTCGTTTTCCGTGTCCCTTTTCTTGTTTGACCTTTTTGCCATTTTGCCCCTTTTTTGTCCTTTTGTCCTTTTTTTCTTTTTGCTTTTCCCTTTGCCTTTTTGTCTTTTTCTTTTGTCCTTTTGACTTTTTTGGCCTCGTTTGTCCTTTTTTTTGTCCCTTTTTTGTCCTTTCAGCTTTTGTCCCTTTTTTGTCCCTTTTTTGTCCTTTTTTTCTCCCTTTTTTGTCCTTTTTTTGTCCTTTTTTTTCCCTTTTTTTGCCCCTTTTTTGTCCCTTTTTTTGTCCTTTTTTGTCCCTTTTCCTTTGTCCCTCTTTTGTTCTTTTTTTGTCCTTTTTTGTCCCTTTTTTGTCCCTTTTTTGTCCCTTTTTTGTCCTTTTTTGCCTTTTTTGTCCCTTTTTTTACCTTGTCATTTTTTGTCCTTTTTTTCGTCCCTTTCTTGTCCCTTTCTTGTCCCTTTTTTGTCCTTTTTTTGTCCTTTTTTGTCCTTTTTTGTCCTTTTTTGTCCCTTTTTTGTCCTTTTTTCTTGTCCCTTTTTTGTCCTTTTTTTGTCCCTTTTTTTGTCCCTTTTTTGTCCCTTTTTGTCCCTTTTTTTGTCCTTTTCTTGTCCCTTTCTTTGTCCCTTTTTTTGTCCTTTTTTTTTGTTTTTTTTGTCCCTTTTTGGCCCTTTTCTTGTCCTTTTTTGTCCTTTTTTTTCATTTTTTCCGTCCTTTTTTGTCCCTTTCTTTGTCCCTTTTTTTGGTCCTTTTTTTGTCCCTTTTTTCCTTTTTTTGTCCCTTTTTTTGTCCCTTTTTTGTCCCTTTTTTGTCCTTTTTTTGTCCTTTTTTGCCCGTTTTTTGTCCCTTTTTTGTCCCTTTTTTGTCCCTTTTTTGTCCCTTTTTGCCCTTTTTTGTCCCTTTTTTGTCCCTCCTTTTTGTCTCTCTTTTTTTATCCCTTTTTGTGATTTCGTTTTTTGGTCCTTTCTTGTCCTTTTTTCCTGTTTTTTCCCTTCCTTTTTGCCCTTTTTTGTCCCTTTTTTGTCCTTTTTGCTTTTTCCATCCTTTTTTGTCCTTTTTAATCCCTTTTGCCTTTTTTGTCCTTGCCTTTTTTGCCCTTTTTTGCCACTTTTTTGTTCCTTTTTTCCGTCGCTTTTCGGCCGCGGCTCGCGCGGAATTCGCGCGTGGGGGAGGGCCGGGGTGGATGGTGGGTGGGGGAGGGGCTGCGGCCGTACTGGTTTTGTACTGGGAGGGGGGAGGGGCTGGGCTTGTACTGGTTACTGGCGGTACTGTTGTACGGGAGGGGCTGCACTGTCTGTTACTGGGAGGGCCGCACCTGGTTTGTACTGGGAGGGGACCCCGCGCCCGGCAGCGCCTTCGAGCACGGCCGGACAATGGGGCAATCAATGGGGACCAGTGACACCAGTGGGGGGGGGCAATGGGGGGGACTGGGAGGGACTGGGAGGGACTGGGAGCGCTGGGGACACTGGGACCGGGACATCGAGAGGGACTGGAAGCACTGGGAAGGTACTGGGGACACTGGGGACACTGGGAGTGGGGTACTGGGAGGGACTGGGAGGGACATGGGACAGGGCTGGGGACACTGGGGACACTGGGGAGCACTGGGACTGGGAGCACTGGGAACACTGGGACAGGGCTGGGGACACTGGGAGCACTGGGGACAGTGGGACAGGGACATCAACAGGTACTGGGAGCACTGGGACAGGACTGGGGGGAACTGGGGGACAATTGGGGACAATGGGGACAGTGACACCGGGGGGGGGGAAAATGGGGGGACTGGGAGGGACTGGAACACTGGGGACACTGGGACAGGAGCTGGGACAGGCTGGGACACGGACCTGGAGCACTGAAGGTAACTGGGAGCACTGGGAGGGGGACTGGGGGGATTGGCACTGGACAGGGTTGGGGACACTGGGGACACTAGGACTGGAGGATCTGGAAACCTGGGACAGGGCTTGGGACAGGCTGGGAGCGCATGGGTGACAGGCTGGGACAGGGACATCGAGGGAGGTACTGGGAGCACTGGGAGGGACTGGGGGGAACTGGGAGCGACTGGGATGTACGGGGGGACAGTGACACCGGGGGGGGACTGGGGGGGACTGGGAGGGACTGGGAGCACTGGGGACAGGGCTGGGGACATGGGACAGGGAGCACTGGGAGGGACTGGGATGTACTGGGGGACACTGGGGGACACATGGGGACAGTGACACCAATGGGGGGGGTACTGGGGACACTGGGAGGGACTGGGAGGGACTGGGACAGGGCTGGGACAGGGCTTGGGGACACGGGGTTATCATGTGGGACAGGGTACATCAACGTACTGGAAGCACTGGGAGGGACTGGGGGACACTGGGAGATACTGGGGACATGGGACAGGGACATCGAGAGGGTACTGGGAGCAACTGGGAAGCAGCTGGGAGGGACTGGGAGCGCACTGGGATCGTACTGGGGGACAATGGGGGACAGTGACACGGAGGGGGGACTGGGGGGGACTGGGAGCATGGGAGGGAACTGGGGGACAGTTGGGGACACTGGACTAGGGACGTCGAGAGGTACCCTTGGGAGCACTGAGGCATGGGTATGTACTGGGGGACACTGGGGGACACTGGGGGACACTGGGGACAGTGACACCAATGGGGGGGCAAATGGGGGGGACTGGGAGAGACTGGGAGGGACTGGGAAGCACTGGGGACACTGGGCAGCACTGGGAGCACTGGGACAAGGACACTGAGAGGTACTGGGGAGAGACTGGGATGTACTGGGGGACAATTGGGGACAGTGACAGCAATGGGGGGGGGGCATGGAGGGGACTGGGAGGCTGGGAGCGACTGGGACAGGGATATCAACAGGTACGGGAGCGCTGGAGGGACTGGGATGTTTTACTGGGGGGGCTTGGGACACTGGGACAGGGCTTGGGGACACGGACTGGGAGCACTGGGATGTACTGGGAGCCTGGGAAGGTACTGGGGACACTGGGGAACTGGGAGTGGGGATACTGGGAGGGAACCTGGGAGGGACTGGGACAGGGCTGGGGACACCTGGGAGCACTGGGAGCACTGGGACAGGGACATCAACAGGTACTGGGACGCATGGGTTTACAGGACTGGGGGTGAACCTGGGGGACACATGGGGACAATGGGGGACAGTGACAGCCGGGGGGGGGGAAATGCGTGGGGGGGGGGACTGGAGGGACTGGGACACTGGGACAGGGCTTGGAGCACTGTGGACTGGGACTGGAAGGTACTGGGAGCACTGGGAGAGACTGGGAAGGTACTGGGGGACACTGGGGACACAAGGGACTGGGGATACTGGGGGGGACTGGGAGCGACTGGGACAGGGCTGGGGACACTGGGAGCACTGGGAGCACTGGGACAGGGACATCAACAGGTACTGGGAGTACTGGGAGGGACTGGGAGGGACTGGGGGGGACTGGGACACTGGGACAGGGCTGGGGACACTGGGGACACTGGGATTGGGGATACTGGGAGGGACTGGGAGGGACTGGGAACACTGGGAGGGACTGGGACAGGGCTGGGACAGGACTGGGGACACTGGGGACACTGGGACAGGGACATCAACAGGTACTGGGAGCACTGGGAGGGACTGGAAGGGACTGGGAGCGACTGGGATGTACTGGGGGACAGTGACACCAATGGGGGGGACTGGGGGGGATTGGGGACACTGGGACAGGGACATTGAGAGGGACTGGGAGCACTGGGAGGGACTGGGAAGGTACTGGGGACAATTGGGGACACTGGGAGTGAGGGTACTGGGAGGGACTGGGACTGGGACATCAACAGGTACTGGGAGCACTGGGAGGGACTGGGATGTACTGGGGGACACTGGGAGCACTGGGACAGGGACGTCAACAGGTACTGGGAGCACTGGGGACAATTGGGGACAATGGGGACAGTGACACCAGTGGGGGGGGACTGGGGGGGACTGGGAGGGACTGGGAGCGCTGGGACAGGGCTGGGGACACTGGGGACACTGGGACTGGGAGCATTGGGAGCACTGGGAGCACTGGGAAGGTACTGGGGGACACTGGGGACACTGGGACTGGGGACACTGGGGGGGACTGGGAGGGACTGGGGACACTGGGACGGGGACATCAACAGGTACTGGGAGAGACTGGGAAGGTACTGGGGACACTGGGGACACTGGGACTGGGAGCATTGGAAGGTACTGGGAGCACTGGGAAGGTACTGGGGGACACTGGGAGTGGGGATACTGGGGGGGACTGGGGGGGACTGGGAGGGACTGGGGACACTGGGACTGGGAGGGACTGGGAGCACTGGGACAGGGACATCGAGAGGTACTGGGAGGGACTGGGATGTACTGGGGGACAATTGGGGACAATGGGGGACAGTGACACCGATGGCGGGGACTGGGAGGGACTGGGAGGGACTGGGAGCACTGGGACACTGGGACAGGGCTGGGGACACTGGGAGCACTGGGAGCACTGGGGACCCTGGGACAGGGACATCAACAGGTACTGGGATGTACTGGGGGGGACTGGGACACTGGGACAGGGCTGGGGACACGGACTGGGAGCACTGGGAAGGTACTGGGGACACTGGGGACACTGGGAGTGGGGATACTGGAGGGGACTGGGAGGGACTGGGAGGGACTGGGACAGACTGGGAGCACTGAGAGGGACTGGGGGACACTGGGGACACTGGGACTGGGAGCACTGGGACCACTGGGAGCACTGGGAGCACTGGGAGCACTGGGAAGGTACTGGGGACAGTTGGGGACACGAGGACTGGGGATACTGGGAGCACTGGGAGGGACTGGGGGACAGCTGGGGACACTGGGACTGGGAGCACTGGGAGCACTGGGAGCACTGGGGACACTGGGAGGGACTGGGAGGGACTGGGAGAGTGCTGGATTATACTGGTTTATACTGGTTTATACTGGTTTATACTGGTGGCAGTAGAGGTGACACTGTGAGGGCACTGGGGGATACTGGTTTGGACTGGTTTGTACTGGTTTGTACTGGTTTGGACTGGTTTGGACTCATCCATACTGGTTTATACTGGTCCATACTGGTTTATACTGGTTTGTACTGCTTTATACTGCTTTGTACTGGTTTGTACTGGTTTATACTGGTTTATACTGGTTTATACTGGCCCATACTGGTCCATACTGGTTCATACTGGTTTATACTGGTTTGTACTGGTTTATACTGGTCCATACTGGTTTATACTGGTCCATACTGGTTTGTACTGGTCCATACTGGTTTATACTGGTCCATACTGGTTCATACTGGTCCATACTGGTTCATACTGGTTTATACTGGTTTATACTGGTCCATACTGGTCCATACTGGTCCATACTGGGCTGACCCCGCTGTCCCCCCTGTCCCCAGTGCCACCATGAGCCGCCCCCCCCTGCTGCTGCTGCTGCTGCTGCCGCCAGGTACTGGGAGCCACTGGTTTATACTGGTTTATACTGGTTTATACTGGTTTATACTGGTTTATGCTGGTTTATACTGGTTTATACTGGTTTATACTGGTTTGGGCTTTTCCTTACTGGTTTGTACTGGTCTGGGGCTTTCCTTACTGGTTTATACTGGTTTGGGGGTTGGGGTTACTGTTTTGTACTGCTTTATACTGGTTTATACTGGTTTGGACTGCATTACACTGGTCCATACTGGTTTATACTGGTTTATACAAAATCCCCCAAAATCCTCCCCAAATCCCTCAAAATGCCCCCAAATCCCCCCAAAATCCCCCAAAATGCCCCAAATCCCTCAAAATGCCCCAAAATGCCCCCAAATCCCCCAAAATCTCCGAAATCCCCCCCAACCATCCCTAAATCCCTCAAAAATGCCCCAAAATCCCCAAAATGCCCCCAAATCCCCCAAAATGCGCCTTCAAATTCCCCCAAATATCCCCAAAATGCCCCAAATCCCTCAAAATCCCCCAAATCCCTCAAACTCCCCCAAAATGCCCCCAAACATCCCGCAATCCAAATCGTCCCAAAATCCCTCAAAATCCCCCAAATCCCCCCAAACCCTCCCATTTCCAGCCACACCCTGACCCCAAATCGGTCCCAAATCCCATCATTTCACCCCAAATCCCATTTTTTCCCCATTTTTCCCCATTTTTCCAATTTTCCCCAAAATCCCAGGAATCTGAGGATCCTCTCCGACCCCTCAAGGACCCCTAAACCCTTCCAAAACCCCCCCAAACTCCGATTTTTCACCACATACCGACCCCAAATCCCCATCATTCCTCCCCAAAACTGATTTTTTCAATTTTTTCCCAATTTTCCCCAATTTTCCCCATTTTTTCCCATTTTTTCCCGGTTTTTTTTTCCCAAATCCCAGGAATCTGACGACCATCCTGAACCCCTCTAGGTCTCCTAAATCCCCTCTAAACCCTCCCCAAACCCCCCAAAATCCACCCCAAAACTCCGATTTTTCACCACATACCGACCCCAAACCCCACCGAATCCACCCCAAAACTTTTTTCCAAAATTTTTCCAAAATCTTTTTCCATTTTTTCCCCATTTTTTCCCATTTTCTCCAGGAATCCTGGCCGCCTCCTGGGCCGCGTGGATGCCGCTTTTGAACCCCTAAACCTCCCGAAATCCTCCCCAAAACTCCGATTTTTCACCACATACCGACCCCAAACCCCCATCATTCCACCCCAAACCCCCAATATTCCAATTTTTCCCAATTTTTCCCAATTTTTCCCAATTTTTCCCCATTTTTTCCCATTTCCCCAGGGCTCCTGGCCGCCTCGTGGGCCGCGTGGATGCCGCCGGCCGTGGCGGGGCTGGCGGGAACCCCCCAAAATCCTACCCAAAACTCCAATTTTTCACCACATACCGACCCCAAACCCCCATCATTCCACCCCAAATCCCCAATATTCCAATTTTTCCTAATTTTTTCTTAATTTTCCTAATTTTTCTCCATTTTTTCCAGGGCTCCTGGCCGCCTCGTGGGCCGCGTGGATGCCGCCGGCCGTGGCGGGGCTGGCGGGCTCCTGCGCCGCCGTGCCGTGCCGCTTCTCGTACCCCGAGGAGCTGCGGCCGGGCTCGGTGCAGGGCCTCTGGTACTTCGGCAGCCCCTACCCCAAGAATTACCCGCCCGTGGTGGCCCGGTCCCGGCCCGGGGCCGTGCACGAGAGCTTCGCGGGCCGGGCCCGGCTGCTGGGGGACCCCGGCGTGCGGGATTGCTCCCTGGAGCTCGGGCCGCCCCTCAGCGCCGAGCTCGCCGGACGACCAAAAATTCCCCAATTTTCCACAATTCCACTCCAGCTGCCCAGGGTGCCAGGTGTGGCCAAAACCCCGATTTTCACCGTTTTTTTCCCAAATTTCCCCATTTTCCCCGTTTTTTGCCCCCCAGGTGCCCAGGTCGCCCAAGGTGCTCACACTGCACGTCGAGCGCCACGCTGGCGCTGAAGCCAGGCTGGAGTTGGGCAGGGTCACTGGCAGCCCAGGGTGCGGCCGCCGCGCTGGCCCAGGTGTGCCCAGGTGTGCCAAAACCCCCAATTTTCACCAAATTTCCCCATTTTTCACCAAACTTCCCCCAATTTTCCACATTTCCCACCTCCAGATGCCCCCAGGTGTGCTCAGGTGTGCCCAGGTGTCCCCAAAACCCAATTTCACCAAATTTCACCCAATTCGCCCCGTTTTTTCCTGATTTCCCCATTTTTCGCCCTCAGGTGGCGCCAGGTGCTCACACTGCACGTCGAGCGCCACGCTTGGCGCTGAAGGCCAGGCTGGAGTTGGAGGGTCACCTGGCAGCCCAGGGTGCGGCCGCCGCGCTGGCCCAGGTGGCCCAGGTGTTGCCAGGTGTGCCAGGTGTGTGCCCAAAACCCCCGATTTTCACCAAATTTCCCCCAATTTTTGCCAAATTTCCCTCATTTTCCACATTTCCACCTCCCATGCCCCAGTGTGCCAGCTGTGTTCTGTCCCTCTCAGGTGTGCCCAGGTGTGTCCAGGTGTGCCCACAAACCCCAAATTTTCACCAAATTTCCCCCAATTTTCCCATTTCTCCCCCAATATGTTTTTTTCCTATCCGCTGCTAGGTGTGGCCAGAGTGCTCCAGGTGTGCCATAGGTTTGCCCAACCCCACTTTTCACCAAATTTTCCCCCGATTTTCGCCGTTTTTTTCCGCCAAATTTCCCCGATTTTCCCCATTTTCTGCCCCCAGGTGCGCCCAGGTGCACCCAGGTGCTCACACTGACGTCGAGCGCCAACGCTGGCGCTGAAGGCCAGGCTGGAAGTTGGGCAGGGTCACTGGCAGCCGCAGCGTGCGGCGCCGTGCTGGCCAGGTGTGCCCAGGTGTGCCCAGGTGTGCGCAGGCTGTGGCCCAGGTGTCCCAAACCCCCAATTTTTCACGAATTTCCCCCAATTATTGCCAAATTTCCCCAATCTTTCCTGCATTTCCCACCG
>NDFG01000688.1:27451-45929 GCA_002167245.1 Sporophila hypoxantha
TCCCAGCCTGGACTTTCCTTTGGTCGTCTCCATCCCCAATTCCAGCAGGACCCTTTTCCTTGGGAATTTTGCCCAGATTTCCCTGCACCCCTCTTTCCTCCACCTTTTAGCGACAGCAATGGATGGAACGAATCCCTCGGGGGAGTTCCACGGGATTAACCCGGGATGTCGGGATTACCAACCCCGCATCCTCCTGCCACACCSGAATTCCCGAATTTGAGGGAATCTCGGAGCCTTTTCCTCTCCCCGGAGCTCCGGGAACGCGGCGGCAGCATCGTCACCGTCCCTTTAAATCCCAGGGCTGGAATCGGGAGCGGAACCTCCCCAGGGAAGAGGAGTAAAAATAACTCCGAGTCCGCGGCCGCGGGAGCAGCCGGGCTCTGTCAAGGGCAGGGGCGAGCGCTCGTTAAAAATAGGAATAATTAATGATTCCAGCGGGGACAGACAGGGCGCTTAATGAGGGCTTGGGCTGGAAGATTCCCAGCCTGGAGCATCCAGGGCCCTGGGAAGGTCCTGGGAAGATCCAGGGTGGGATGGGAGGGCAGCAGGAGGAGGAGGAGGAGGAGGAGGAAGGAGCTGCTCCGTGTCAGGGAAAGGAAATCCAGGGATCTGAATTCCAGCCCTGAGCTGAGCCCGCTGACGGAGCCGCTGGGTTTAATTCCCCGTTTTTAATGAAAACGGGAATTTTTGAGGGTCCGGCTGGGGAGGGGCTGCTCCCGGACTCTGGAATGCCCGGGCGCTCCCGGCGCTTRCCAGCCGGGGATGCTCCAGCGGGGGAAGGAAAAGGAGGGTTTGGGAGGAGAAGGGTGGGGGAACGTGGGGAGGATGGGGCAGATCCACAAGGGGGCAGATCCAGGTGTGGGAAGGGCCAGATCCACGGGGTGGGATGGGGCAGATCCAGGGATGGGATGGGGCAGATCCACAATGGGGCAGATACACAATGGGGCAGATCCACGGGGTGGGATGGGGCAGACCCATGATGGGGCAGATCCAGGGGTGGGAAGGGGCAGATCAAGAGAGTGAGATGGGGCAGATCCAGGATGGGGCAGATTTATGGGGTGGGATGGCACAGATCCACGGGTGTTGTCTTACACATGGGGTGGGATGGGGCAGATCCTCAGGGTAGGATGGGGCAGATCCATGATGGGGCAGATTTTTGGGGTGGGACAGGGCAGATCCACAGGGTGGGATGGGGCAGATCCATGGGGNTGGGGTGGGATGGGGCAGATTAATGGTGTAGGATGGGGCAGACCCATGATGGGGCAGATTTTTGGGCTGGGACAGGGCAGATCCAGAGGGTGGGATGGGGCAGATTTGTGGGGTGGGATGGGGCAGATCCACAATGGGGCAGACCCACAGTGGGGCAGGTCCACAATGAGGCAGATCCACAGTGGGGCAGATCCAGGGGTGGGAAGAGGCAGATTCATGGGGTGAGATGGGGCAGATCCAGGGTGGGGCAGATTTGTGGAGTGGGAAGGGGCAGATCCACAGGGTGGGATGGGGCAGATTCATGGTGTAGGATGGGGCAGACTCATGATGGGGCAGATTTATGGGGTGGGATGGGGCAGACTCATGATGGGGCAGATTTATGGGGTGGGATGGCACAGATCCACGGGTGTTGTCTTACAAATGAGGTGGGATGGGGCAGATCCAGGGGTGGAATGGGGCAGATCCACAATGGGGCAGATTTGTGGGGTGGGAAAGGGCAGATCCACAGGGTGGGATGTGGCAGATTCATGGGGTGGGATGGGGCAGATCAACAGGGTGAGATGGGGCAGATCCAGGGTGGGGCAGATTTGTGGGGTGGGATGGGGCAGATCCACAATAAGGCAGATCCAGGGGTGGGAAGAGGCAGATTCATGGGGTGGGATGGGCTGGGAAGGGGCAGATCCACAATGGGGCAGACCCAGGGGTGGGACAGAGCAGCTCCAGCTCCCTCCTGCCCCTCAGCCCGGATTCAGGCCGGGCAAACCTCGGGGGGTGCGGCCCCATGAAATAAACACCGGAGGGATAAAGGGGAGAGGAGCAGCTGAGCACAACCCCGGGGAAATATCGGAAATATCGGGCATTGAGGAAAAGCCTCGAGATGGAGCCTTTTCCTTGGATCTCCTCGGCTCCCAGCCCTTCCAGGGCGATCCCGGGAGGAGCCTGAAGGATCTGATGTTTTCCCCACTCATCGCACCCAATTCCCGCGGTGTGGGGCTCCAAACCCGCCCGTCCCAGATCTCCTGAGCCCCGGGGGAGAGGAAGGGAGAGGCCGATCCGCGGAGCAGCTCCCGATGCTGCTGAGCCAGCCGGGAGATGATTCACGGCCCCGGCGCCGCCGAGCGTTTCTGCAGCAGGAAGCAATAATGGAGATGAAGCAAAGCCGTCGTCTCCGCGGGATTGATGGCGTGCAGCCGCAGCTCCCGACCTGCCGGGCTCTCCCCCAGCTCCCGCCGGTGTCCGGCTCCGGGGAGGCGAAACCCGGGAAAAACGGGAGCTGAGACCCGGAGTGCGCTTTGCTGGGGATGGGGAGAGCCCGGGAGGGGAGAGCAGCTCAGGGAATGCTGATCCCGTTGGGAATGGGACCAGGATGGAGCAGGGAGTGTCCAGGCAGGGGAGTGGGGTGGGCAGCTCATGGAATGCTGATCCCATTGGAACTGGGATGGAACAGGAAGGGTCAGGAAGGGCAGCAGAGTGAGCAGCTCAGGGAATGCTGATCCTGTTGGAACTGGGACCGGGATGGAGGAGCCTGGCAGGGAGGGAAGGCCTGGAGAAGGAAACAGAGTGAGCAGCTCAGCTCAGGGAATGCTGATCCCACTGGAATGGGGACCAGGATGGAACAGCCTGGCAGGGCAGGAAGGGACAGGAAGGGGAGCAGAGTGAGCAGCTCAGGGAATGCTGATCCTGTTGGAACCAGGGCTGGGATGGAGGAGCCTGGCAGGGAGGGAAGGGTCAGGGAGGGAAGTGGGGTGAGCAGCTCAGGGAATGCTGATCCCACTGGAGCCAGGACCGGGATGGAGCAGCCTGGCAGGGAGGGAAAGCCCAGGGAAAGGAGCAGAGTGAGCAGCTCAGCTCAGGGAATGCTGATCCCATTGGAACCGGGATTGTGATGGAGCAGCCTGGCAGGGCAGGAAGGGTCAGGGACAGGAGCAGAGTGAGCAGCTCAGGGAATGAGCTGATCCCACAGGAGCCAGGACCAGGGTGAGACACTCATGGAATGCTGCTGCCATTGGAACTGGGATGGAACAGGAAGGGTCAGGGAGGGGAGCAGAGTGAGCAGCTCATGGAATGCTGATCCCGTTGGAGCCAGGACCAGGATGGAGCAGCCTGTCAGGGAGAGAAGGCCCGGAAAAGGAAACAGACTGAGAAGCTCATGGAATGTTGATCCCATTGGAAATGGGACCAGGATGGAGGAGCCTGGCAGGGCAGGAAGGGTCAGGGACAGGACCAGGGTGAGACACTCATGGAATGCTGACCCCATTGGAACTGGGATGGAACAGGAAGGGTCAGGGAGGGGAGCAGAGTGAGCAGCTCATGGAATGCTGATCCCGTTGGAAATGGGACCAGGATGGAGCAGCCTGGCAGAGCAGGAAGGCTCAGGGAAGGGAGGAGAGTGAGCCACTCATGGAATGCTGATCCCATTGGAACTATGATGGAACAGGAAGGGTCAGAGAGGGGAGCAGAGTGAGCAGCTCAGCTCAGGGAATGCTGATCCCATTGGAATGGGGACCAGGATGGAGGAGCCTAGCGGGGAGGGAAGGGTCAGGGAGGGAAGTGGGGTGAGCAGCTCAGGGAATGCTGATCCCACTGGAGCCAGGACCAGGGTGAGCAGCTCATGGAATGCTGATCCCGTTGGAACTGGGATGGAACAGGAAGGGTCAGGGACAGGAGCAGAGTGAGCAGCTCAGCTCAGGGAATGCTGATCCCGTTGGAGCCAGGACCGGGATGGAATAGCCTGGCAGAGCAGGAAGGGACAGGAAGGGGAGCAGAGTGAGCAGCTCATGGAATGCTGATCCCGTTGGAGCCAGGACCGGGATGGAGCAGCCCGGCAGGTAGGGAAGGCCCGGAGAAGGAAACAGAGTGAGCAGCTCAGCTCAGGGAATCCTGATCCCATTGGAAATGGGACCAGGATGGAGCAACCTGGCAGAGCAGGAAGGGACAGGGAGGGGAGCACAATGTGCAGCTCAGGGAATGCTGATCCCGTTGGAACTGGGATGGAACAGGAAGGGTCAGGGAGGGGAGCAGAGTGAGCAGCTCAGCTCAGGGAATGCTGATCCCATTGGAACCACGACTGGGATGGAGGAGCCTGGCAGGGAGAGAAGGGTCAGGGATGGGAATGGGATGAGCAGCTCAGGGAATGCTGATCCCGTTGGAAATGGAGGAGCCTGGCAGGGAGGGAAGGGCAGCCCTGGGNCAGCTCAGGGAATGCTGATCCCGTTGGAAATGGAGGAGCCTGGCAGGGAGGGAAGGGCAGCCCTGGGTTGATCCTGGCACAGCTGCTGGGGTGTGTGGGGACGAGCCTGTGCATCAGCACCCGCAGCAATCGAGTTACAAACTCCAGCACCGACTCACAGCTCCGCTTTTCCYTCATTCCAGCCTCATGGACACCCCAGGCTCCTGTCTGTTTCCAATTAGCCCGGCTCTCCTGGCCCCGTGCCSAGGTGATTTGTGTGCTCATCATCCTCACCATGGGCACGCAGCCCCGAGGGAAAACGGGGAACGGAATCAAGGAATCTCAGCATGGACCTGAAATCCCATGGGCAGGGACCCTCCCTGGGGCAGGGACCCTCCCTGGGGCAGGGACCCTCCCTCCATCCCAGCCGTGCCCAAGGTTTGGTACCCTTGGATGGAGCCCCTGGATCTCTGTGGGGATGAGCAGAGCCTGGAATGGGACCCTGCTCCTGCAGGAACCAGCAGAGCTGCCCCTGCTGCCCCAATTTTCCCATCCCTGCTGCTTTTCCCCTTCCAGCCCCATTCCCGAGGGGCTGATTCCCARTTTTCCTGGKGAGTGCAGCGCTCCCTCATTGCACTTTAACCTTTATGCCATTATTGCAGCCCTCAGCCCTTTCCTGTCCCCAGAGCCCCATCAGGGCCAGGCCCAGCCCCTCCTCCTGCCCTGACCCCCCCTGCCCAGGGCTCCTCGCTCTCTTCCTCATGGATAATTTGGGATTATRGATCCCAAATCCCCCTCCAGGGGCTCTGCTCTGTTATGGCTCCATTTTCCTCTCTGCTGTCATCCCAACAATCCCACAGCCTTCCCACTCCCCCTGCATCCAACAGGAGCATGAAGGGATTGGAAATTCCAGGATTTCGTGAGCAAAGATCAAAGGATTGGGAATTCCAGGATTTTGTCAGCAAAGATAGGAGATGGCTTCAAACAAACCCTCCCAAACAGGTGGCAAACAGTGTTTCACCTGTGCTGGGAGCTCTTTCCTCAGGAAAAAGGTGGGAAAATTTCCCAAACCCACCTTGCCCCACCACAGAAAACTCCAAAATCAGCCTGAATACCCCCGGGGCTTTTTTTCCTCTAAAAAACCCAGGATTTGGGATAAAAAGTTGCTCTCAGCTGAGTGCCACCAGCAGGGATGGTGGGAATGAGCCCAGGTGTCCCCTCGGGGACAGGAGGAAGGCTCTGAGACCCTAAAGATGTCACCACCAGGACTGGGGTGCTCACACTCCAGACAAGGGGTGCAGGATGGAGGAATGGGGGAAAATGAGCTAAGGATGGGGCTTGGAGCAGGATTAGGGTGTTCACACTGTGGACAGTGGATGTGGGATCAAGGAATGGGGGAAAATGAGTTGGGAATGGGGTTTGGAAAAGGATTAGGGTGCTCACACCCCAGACAGGGGGTGCAGGATCAAGGAATGGGGGAAAACGAGCCACGAATGGGGTTTGGAAAAGGATTAGGGTGTTCACACTGCAGACATGGGATGTGGGATCGAGGAATGGGGCGGCACTGGAGGTGGGGATGGGGTCTGAAGCAGGATAAACGTGTTCCCATGACAAGGGTGGGGTTTGGAGCAGATAAACGTGTTCACCCCACAAGGATGAGGTCTGGGGCAGGATTAGGATGTTCACATCACAGGGATGGGGTTTGGAGTGGGATTAGGGTGTTCACAGCATGGGGATTGGGTTTGGAGCAGAATAAACATGTTTACATCACAAGGATGGGGTCTGGAGCAGGATTATGGTGTTCCCACCATGAGGATGGGTTCTGGAGTGGGATAAACGTGCTCACAGCACAGGGATGGGGTCTGGAGTGAGATTAGGGTGTTGCCACCACAGGGATGGAGTCTGGAGCAAAATAAACATGTTCCCAGCACAAGGATGGGGTCTGGAGCAGGATAAACGTGCTCACACCATGGGGATGGGATCTGGAGCAGGATTAGGGTGTTCCCACCACGGGGATGGGGTTTGGAGCGGGATTAGGGTGCTCACATCGTGGGGATGAGATGTAGCATTGAGGAATGGGGTGGCCTGTGATGGCCACTTGTGGGACACTGTGAGGGCACTGGAGGTGGGGATGGGGTCTGGAGCAGGATTAGGGTGTTGCCACCACAGGGATGGAGTCTGGAGCAAAATAAACGTGTTCCAAGCACAAGGATGGGGTCTAGAGCAGGATGAAGGCGTTCACAGCACAGGGATGGGGTCTGGAGGAGGATAAACATATTCACATCACAGGGATGGGGTTTGGAGTGGGATTAGGGTGTTCATACCACGGGGATGGGATATGGGATGTAGGAATGGGGTGGCACGGGAGCTGGGGTGGGGTTTGGAGCAGGATAAAGGTGTTCCCACCATGAGGATGGGGTCAGGAGCGGGATAAAAGTGCTCACAGCACAGGGATGGAGTCTGGAGCAGGATTAGAGTGTTCCCACCACAGGGATGGGGTCAGGAGCAGGATTAGAGTGTTGCCACCACAGGGATCGAGTCTGGAGTGGGATAAAGGTGCTCCCACCACAGGGATGGGGTCTGGAGCAGGATAAACGTGTTCCCAGCACAAGGATGGGGTCTAGAGCAGGATGAAGGTGTTCACATCACAGGGATGGGGTTTGGAGTGGGATTAGGGCGTTCATACCACGGGGATGGGATGTGGGATGTAGGAATGGGGTGGCACGGGAGCTGGGGTGGGGTTTGGAGCAGGATAAAAGAGCTTACACCACAGGGATGGAGTCTGGAGCAAAATTAACTTGTTCCCAGCACAGGGATGGGGTCAGGAGCGGGATAAAGGTGCTCACAGCACAAGGATGGGGTCAGGAGCAGGATTACGGTGTTTCCACCACAGGAATGGGGTCTGGAGCGGGATAAATGTGCTCACACCACAGAGATGGAGTCTGGAGCAAAATTAACTTGTTCCCACCACAAGAATGGGGTCTGGAGTGGGATAAACGTGCTCACACCGTGAGGATGGGGTCTGGAGCAGGATAAAGGCGCTCCCAGCACAGGGATGGGGTCTGGAGCTGAATTAATTGTTCCCAGCACAGGAATGGGGTCAGGAGCAGGATAAAGGCGCTCACAGCACAAGGATGGGGTCTGGAGCAGGATAAAGGTGCTCACACCATGAGGATGGGGTCTGAAGATAAATTAACTTGTTCCCAGCACAGGGATGGGGTCTGGAGTGGGATAAAGGTGCTCACACCACAGGGATGGAGTCTGGAGCTAAATTAACTTGTTCCCAGCACAGGAATGGGGTCAAGAGCAGGATAAAGGTGCTCCCACCATGAGGACGGGGTCAGGAGCAGGATAAAGGTGCTCACAGCACAAGGATGGGGTCAGGAGCAGGATAAAGGCGCTCACCCCGCGCACGGGCAGCGCCCTGCGCACACCCCCCGCTCTCCCTCCACCGCCGCCCCCGGAGCCGCTCCCGCAGCCCCGGCAGGCCCGGGATGCGGCAGGGAAGATTAGCGCTGCTTCCTTTGCGCCGCCGAGGAGCGTAATCCCCCCTTTGAAAAGGCGCATCCGCGCTTGATGCCTTCCTGACACATCAATATTATCATCCCGGAGCAGCCGCAGAGCGCGCTTGTCGCCCGCGAATTAGGCGCTGACACAGATCGGGGCGCGATTTTCACAGGCGGCTGCATCGCGGCTGGCTCGGCTGCGGCGCGGCTTATATAACTATCTGGCAATGAGGCTGTCACCCGCAGCAGCCGCTGCTGCCCCGCGTGCGCGCCGGGGCCACGGGAATCCTCCCGGCCCGCCTGGCTGAGCACCCTGCGTCCCGAAACCTGCATTCCTGCACGCAAAACTGCAATCGATCTGCACTGTTCATCTCGAACATGTGAATTCCTGCATCCCAGAAACTGCAATTCCTGCATCGCAAAACCGCCGCAAAACATTACACACCCACAGCAGCGAATCCAGCAATCCAAGCAGTATCTAGCATCCCAAAACTGCAATTCCAGCATTTCCCAAAACCGCAATTCCCAGCATCCAAACAGGAATTTCTGCATCCCCAAACAGCAATTCCTGTATCTCAAAACTGGCAATTCCAACATCCCGAAACGAAATCCAGCAGCAACCCCAAGCAGAGATCTTCCAGTCATCCAAAACGCAAAAAAATTCCAAACAACCCAAAGCCTTACAATTCCCCGCATCTAAGAGGAATTCAGGGCAGTCCCGAAACCAATTCCCTGCACCTAAAAGCCAGGAATTCCCTGCACCCACAAAACTGCAATTCCAGCAACCCAAGCAGCGAGCAATTCCTGCCTCTCTGAAAAAACAGCAATCTCGCATCCCTGGGGAGACGATGATTGGGGAATCCACCGGCATGGGTTGGGATATGGGCTCGGAGCATTACGGAGGTTGTGGAGGATCTGGTGTGGCAGGGGTGGATGAGAAGGGAGTGTAGGTGGAGCTGCGGGGTAAAGGGTTAAAGGATACGACCTCGGAGTGGGAGTAACAGGGCCCCCAAAATACCGGTTCTAGTGGATGCGGCAGGCTGATCTCTGGCTGGATGTTCTTGTCCCTCATCCCATGCTGGGTAATGCGGTCTTGTGTAATTGTTCCCAGTGCCTGCCATCCCACGATGCGACCCATCGCCGAACTCGATCATCCCATTCCCCGATACATCCATCCCATCCATCCCACGTCCTATCCGCATCCCATCCCCATCCATCCATCCATCCCATCATCATTGTATCGAACCCTGTGAATTGTTCTCTGCTATCCACAGTGCCCCTGATCTCCCGTCTCACCCCATGGACTCGACCGGAGTCCTCCCAGCCTCCGATTGCCCCGCTCCCTGAAAGGGTCATCTCATTAATCTCATATGTAATCAGCCTCCTCGTTAGCGACTGCAGACAAACCGTCGCTCTCAGCCGCTCCTGCCTCTGGGCCTGGGAGGCTCACAGCACATTGGGCTTTTGCCTCATCATCTTTCCGACATTTCGGGTCTGAAGCGTTCCTCGCAGCTCCCAGCCCGGCCCTTCTGGGTTTCGCCGTAGTGTTGCTCTGTTATCCGGTTATTGTACGTTAAACTCCCGCTGATGATTTTTTTGGGGTGCAGAGCCTTCCTTTAGGTTTGTGCTCCCAATCCGTTTTCATTAGGCTCCGTGTGCTGAGGGAAACGTTTTTGGATCGGCAGGCCCCGGTGAGCGGCAAAACCCGTGAAACCAGCGAGCTGTGGAATCGTCTTTCCACGTACCTGACAGAGAGCAGATCCCTGCACAGTCCCATCCTCGCCGAATCCGCTCGGTACCTGAGCGAGAGCAGGTGAATCCCCTGCAAATACCGTGCTATTCTCATGACACCCCGGACGCCGATGAATGCCACGAATGCTGGCGCTGGCCAGACAGCCCTTAATTAACGATAAATCATTAATGACGAAGCCTTGCCTTGCTGGTAGGTTGGCGGGATGTGCGGCAGTGATTAGCGGCTCCTCAAGGGTCTGAGGGTGTGAGAGACGAGATCTGATCCGATTTTCGAACGCATTATCTTTCTATTAGTTATTATATATAATATATTACATTTACTAAACTATACCTAAAAGAATAGAAGAACAGAATTTCATCAGAAGGCTATCTAAGATAGTAAGAAAGAAAGAATGCATTCTAACACATACTTTTATGGAAAATCTATCTCCCTTAGTGATTTTCCTTGAAAGCTGAGCCTCGAGACGACGAAAATGTACTACAAATTGTGTTATCTGCTGCTGTGGAATGCAAACAGGTGGGTCCTGTGATTGTCTCATGTGTTGTTCTCTTAATTTAATGCCAATCAACAGCCCATGTCTGCTGGAAAGTAGAGCCGAGCCACAAATCTTTGTTTATCATTCTTGGACTATCTATTCTTACTAGTCCTTCTGATGAAAATCCTTTCTTCCTTTCTGTTTAGTATAGTTTTTAATAATACATATCATAATATACAATAGCTTTCTGAAACATGCGAGTCAGATTCCTCGTCTACTTTCCTCAGCCACCCTTGTGAGCTCTGTCACCAATGATAACCAAATTTATTGCCTCAGCCTCTCTGTCCGATGCCAGCTGACCTGTTGATTGGCATTATTAGAAACAACACTAGACCAATCACCAGAATTGCACTGTTGTCCTCTCCCACAGCAGCAGATAACCATTTTCACATTTTGTTCCTGAGTGCGCTCTCAGCTTCTCAGGAGGAAATACCCCTAAGGAAGGATTTTCCATAGAATGTCTGCTGAGCATGGCACGTTTGTGCCCGCGGTGAACAATGCCACGCGTGCTCCGCAGGGATCCCGCCTGGCGCTGCCACCTGCATTCCGCGCCCCCTTCCCCGTGTACCCCTTGTCCCTCCTTGTCGCTGCTCCGCCGGCCCGGCTCGTGGCATCTCCTCCCAGCGCCTCAGCCCCAGCCTTATCATTTAAATTGGAAATTCGGGCAGATTCATCGCAGCCGGGAGAGGAATCGGGATGGGCTGGGACGGGGAGAGGGAGAGTGACGACAAAACCTGCACCCCCGGGAGAGGAGCGAGGAGGAGAGGAGGAGGGCGCGCCTCCCGCTCCTCTCCCGGGGTCACTGAGGAGGGACGAACAGGATGGAGGTGCCTGCCCGCCCCTGTCCGCTCCCTTCCAGATCCGCAAATCCCTTTTCCCCGGCCCAAGCCCCTTTTAATCGTCCTGGTCACGCGCTTGCCTGAATCCCAAATCGCCTCCGAAATCCGCAGGAGCATCGCAGGCCTAGGCGAGGGAGATGCTGCCGGCTCCTCTTTGCCTCTTCTCCCCGCCTTCCCTCTTCGCCTCCCCGTTCCTCTCCGGTGCTGAAATTCCTGTTTTGTGGGATGCAGAGATTCCTGTTATAGGGGTGCAGGAATTGCTCTTTTTTGGAAGATGCAGAAATCTGCTGGTTTTAGATGTTCGGAATTTTCTGTTTCAGCATGCAGGAATTGCACTTTCAGCAATGCAGGGATTGGCTGTTTTGGGATGCAGGAATTGCAGTTTTGAGGGTATAGGATTTTGCTGGTTCGAGTGCAGAGAAGCAATTGTAGTTTTGGGGGTGGCAGGAATTGGCGAGTTTGGCGTTGCAGGATGGAATTGCTGCTTTGGGGTGCTGAATGCGTTTTGGGATGCTGGAATGTTTACTTCTTCTCTTTTTTGGGATGCAAGGGAATTTGGCTAGTTTTGGGATGCAGAATGCAGTTTTGGTAGTGTCTGGAATTCTCTTTGGGCGTGCAGGGAATTGCTGTTTTGAGTGCAGTGGAATTGCTGATTGTGGAGCGATTGCTGGAATTGCAATTTTGGGATGCAGGAATTCTGTTTTTGGGGTGCAGAAATTGTCAGTTTTTTCCCAGGCAATGCTTGGAATTGCAGTATATTGCGATGCTTGGAACTTGCCAGTTTATGGGACCCAGATGCCAGGGCTACTGTATTAATATGCCCGCACGGCGCACTGCCACTCTGAGCCCTTTGCCATCTCTGCGTGCCTCCAGACCAAAGCCCGCTGCTAGCAGTGCGCTGCTTGTCAGGCACATTATTGTCACCGCTGCTGCGTGACAGCAGGCATCTGTCACCAAGCACCCGCCTCGGCGCTGGTCGGTCCAGTTCAAGCGTGGCCCTTCGATGCTCTTCTAGCTCGGGCACCACTCTGCAATCCAGCATTCTCCTCTGGAATTCAGGCAACAGACTGGGAGGCAGAACTGAGTCGAATCCACTCTTAGGCCTCCCTCTGGCCTGGCGTGGGTTGGGCAGTGTGCCACCTCCCTGGGGACAAAGAGGAGGCGGATGATGGGGCATGGTGAAGTCACCTTCTCGTCGCTCGCTGCCCTTCTCCATTGACTGGGAAAAGGAGTTATTTGTTAATTTTTACTATATTTTGTGAGATTTTTGAGTTCATTTATTTTATTTTTTTTTTCTAATAAGTTTGTGGATATTATGTATTATATGTTGACTTTTTATTTTTGTGAGTGTGTGTATTATTTTTATTGTATTATTTTTAATTTTATTCTTAAGTTTTGATTTTTATTTCATTCTTAAAACTTTCTTATTTTTAGACTTTTTACTCTTTTATTCTGATTCCTTATAAACTATCATAACTTGCTTGTATTTGTGTAGAACTTTGTTTAGCTCTTCTAATTTCTTACTATTAACATTCCTTTATTTTTATTTTTATTTTTATTTCTATCTCTTGCTAATAGATATATAGGTTTTTATTTGTTTCATCTTTGTTATTATTTTATTCTGTGAGCTCTATAACTATGGTTCTATTGTATATATGCTTGTGAGTTATATGTGTGTACTCTTTATGTTTAATGAGAGTTGTTCTTTTTATTTAGTGTAACCTGTAATTTAACTCTTTGTGTTATCTTATTTTTGTTGCTTTTAATCCCAACTCTGCTTTGTGTCAAAACGCCTCTCTCCCAATTTCCTCCTAGGAGCGTCTTGCATGAGAGCGGGATTAAATCTCCATCCCCCCCATTCACCTGCGTGGTGGGCCATGGAGTTGGGAACTCTGCTCTCATGATTTGCCCATGTCCTAGCAACCAATGAGGAACAGAAATACAGGGATATTTAAGCAGCCTGGAGCGACCCAGAGAGCCGCAAGGGAGCCAGAGGGATGTTCCTAGGCTACTCCACGAAGAAGCCTCGAGCAATGTGCCAGATCCCAGACACGAATTCTCCACGTGGCTCTATCCCGCAAACATGAGCATAATTCCTCAGCATGCACACCACCGCAGACAGCAAAGGTGCTCGTCCGCCTGCAGAAAAGTCCGAGGAACAGACTCCTTCGTTGCTATGATCCTCTGGCGGGAGCGGATATGGCATGGTGTGAACGTCGTCAGGTGGGAGAACCAGGAGACTTGCGATTGAGTGCACGCTGGTGAAGGAGCACAAAGGTTGCATCGGGACACAGAGTCTCTCACGAGGGGGCGGTGGAATTCCCCCGCGAGCCAGGGCTGGCTCACTCCCTAGCCCCGCAGCGGCGTGCGACTCCATATATAGGTAGGGAGGTAGCAAGAGGCTCACGAGGGACCCCCCTGAGTGCCTTTGCAACGTCGCGGCATGCTGGCCCTGGAGTGCCGAGGCACGTGTCGGTCCGTGTGCGCCCGGCACTCGCCGGTTGCAGTGGTTGTTCCGCAGGACAAATTTGCACCTGCCCACTGCTCGCTGACATCTGCGCGACAGGGAGTCTGCTTGGCGCCCAAGTGACGCAACTCGCTGGGCTGTTGTGCATGTCGCGACGATTAGAACTTCACCAGAGCCTATGGGCTCTTGCCCGCACGCTCGGGTAAGTATGCGCACCGGGAAAGATGATCTCTCAGTGTCTTCACCTGGCGTGCAGCTCTGCTCCAGCCTGCACACAGGGGCACGTGCGTGGCGCGAGGAAGAAAGTGCATAGGGCGCGGTGGGTAGGGACGACCTGTGGACCTTCCAAGACGGCTGCCCAGTCACAAAACTGGGGCACGACGTCGGCCGGTCACATGGCGCGGAGCAAGGGAAGGTGCGTGGAGAGTCTCAGCATGCCTCCCTGTGCGTGGGCACCGAGCAATGGGGCCACACCGTCGCACGTTAGAGCTGCCTTATGGCTCTGGGTGCACCACAAACCCATATTGCTGGCAGGACAAAGACCATGTGCCTGAACGGAACCGTGGGGAGTCCCAGTGGGGGACCACACTCCATGGCCTCTCCTGGGGTTTGGTTGTTCAGGAAGTTTGGAAAGCTTCTGTCTGCCCATGTGCTTGCGTAGCCAGAAAAAGGAGCTGACATGTGAAGCAGACCATATGTGAGGAAGGGCAGAGGAAGGATGTGTGAAGTGGGCGAGACCGCAGAGCCCATACACAGCTCATAGGAGATTGTTCTGGTGGTCGGCAACTGGGGATAACCTGGCTCAATCTCCCTGTCCGTGCTGCGGTCACCCTGTCGTGAGAGAGGGAGAGGAGAGTGGATGCCAGGCTTGCAGCGCCACAGCCAAGAGCAGCGCCAGTCAGATCCATGGGTTGTGGGGCAGGCACACCACTGTGTGTGTGATTAGATGAGCTATCTAGAGTGGGTGAGTGTGAATGGCGTGACATTGTGGTGGCAGAACAGCCCACGGAAGGTTGAGTACAGTGGTGCGTCATATAAGAATGTAGGGAGGACAGGAGAGCCTGAGGACCTACGTAGGTTGAGGGATCATTTAGCCCTGCCCTGTGCTGGCGGCTTGAGAGGGGGTGCTCGCTTCGTGAGGACAATCCAGAGTGCTTGGTGGAGGTAGACATTCGGGCCGCACCTTCTCGACGTGCCTCACTGATGGAATCCTGAAGCCTCTGCCAGCGATGAAAGACTAATTGAGCTTGCTTCCTGCTCGGCGTTTGGTTCACGCGAGATGCATAGGCGCGGGTCATGAGGATTGGTCCCTGGGACCACGCGATGTTGAGAGAGACACAACGAGCCAGGGAGAGCCTATGGATTCCGCAGAGACTATGCCGTAGAATTAGGAGGGGTTAGCGAGTGTATGTGATTGGGGTGAGAGGCTCACACGTTGCGGGGGTTAGGACCTGCCAAGGAGTTAAGGTGGTACATGAGCGTGGGACATATTAGAGGGGAGTGAACCACAATACTGGGCCGCCAACGATTAGGGTGACCGCGCCGGAGAGTGGCGGGGACATTGGTCGACCACTGGGGCGCATGGCCTGGGACAAATGGGGACATTGGCGTTGGGAGACCACATAGGGTGAAACAGCCACCGGAGCAGAACATAATCTCGCAGACTGAGGACAAATTGGGAGTCGTATACTCCCTATCCACCTGGCAGGCTGATAGCGCCTGATGCCGCACACTTAGAGGGTGATATCTTGGGGAGAAGGACTGGCGCTCGATATAGCCACCCAAAGCAGGAAAGGCTCGGGGGAGAGTGGATTGCACAGAGGCACAGAGACCCTTCAGGGAACAACCAAAGGAAGACAGATCGCAGAGACACCATACGTGAGAAAGGATCACCGTGGGGCGTGCGATTCTATAGCAAGGGATACACATCGCGTGAGTGCAGAGAACCACTCGAGTCTCTCCCTACCCAGGGGGAACTGGAGGCAGAGAGTACAAATTTACCTGGTGGCACCTCTAGCCATAGGAAGAAGCACCCACTGGGTGCTCGACAAACGAGTGTGGGGCAGTGAGGTGACTGCGTTCCTGAGAGGCCCAGGAAACATGTGGTTCAAGCTGCACCATCACAAAATATTATAGGGGCTTTACAATCTGGTAGTTGCTTTTGGGTAGTGGAGAGACCATGAGGGAAAGCACTGATGTTCTCTGGATGCAAGTGTGAGAGTGCACACCAGTGATGGAAAGAGTCATAAAGACACACCTTTGCCTCCGAGGAAGCAGTGGGGGACATTGTGGGTATTCCCTGAGTGTGTGAGACCGATCGACCGTAAAAAGAGAGAGGGAGACACGTGCGCTGACACCTCTGCGTCTGGAACACTAGTGTAGCGGGAAGAGCGAGAGGAGAGTAGGCGTGACATAAGGGGGTTTGTTAAACTGTGTGAGGGAACACATTGGGGCGACAAAGTCTTGGTGGCTAAATCGACAGGAATGACCACACCGGACACCCAATTGTAGCTCATAGAGCGATGTGGCGGCACCAGTGGTTATTAGGGAACCTGGTAGTGTGGCTGAGTCCTCTCACCCGCTGTTGTTTATCCATCTTGCCCAGACCCCATGTGAGGGAGGACTGAATCTCGCCTATGTTGGGTGTGGGACTCGAGTCTGTGTGCCTCACTTGGGGAACAATCGAAACCTAGGGAGGGAGGTGTTTGTAGCCTTCAGCTCAAGGGGCGAAGGCAATACACCAGTTTTCGTGAGGAACTGGGGAATCAGATGCAAAATGCAATATGGCATATATGGGGTCACACCTATATGCTGAACGCATCAAAGGTAACCGTAAAGATATCCTTAGGCATACCTGGCTACGTGTTGAGGAGGAGACACATCAGGGTGTAGTGAGAACACAAGAACTTGTGGACCTCCAACCGAGCGGTTGGCAACTCCATCGTCCCCTCTCGAAGGGCCTCGTCTCATAGGGGAGATTCCTTGAAGAGCTTCTTCCATGCAGCCTCGCGATCGGGAGACTCGTGGAGGCCAGCTGAGCAGAGGGGCACGCAGCTCTTGAACCTCCACGCTGAAGGCCTCTGTGGGAGGTGCTGTATGGCGAGTGGTCCTCAATAACTCTTACCTTAACTGCTCCTATATCACAGCCCAAAGCTGTCAAACTCCTACCCGCGAAGCAGGAGGAGACGAGTCACGTGAATTGGAGGGCACCTTCTCGGCGACAAATATGCGAAGTCCGCTGAGACACTATATAAGATAAGTTATAAATTATGAGGGACTTTGTGCTCGCACAAGAGAGAATGAAGGCAAATGGATGATGGAATGATGGATGGATGGAAATGGATGGATGGATGGAATGGATGGAATGGAATGGATGGACTGTATGGATGAATGGATGGAATGCGATGGATGGATGGATGGATGGATGATGATGGATGGATGGATGGATGGCATGGGGATGGATGGATGATGGATGGATTGGATGGATGGATGGATGGAGGGATGGATGGAGGGGATGGATGGATGGATGATGGATGGATGGATGGATTGGATGGATGGAAAGTGATGGATGATGATGGATGGATGGATGGATGTGATGATGGATGGATGGGTTTTAGATATCGGAGAGATGGATAGGGAATGGAGGATGATGGACCCGGATGGAGGAGTGATGGATGATGAGGGAAGTGAATGGATGATGGGATTGATGGATGGATGGATGAATGGATGGATGGAATGGATGGACTGGATGGAATGGAGAAGGATGGCACCGAGATGAGATGATGGAAACTGGATGGAGTGGATGGAGTGGATGGATGGATGGTGATGATGGAATGATTGATGGATGTGGAATGGATGGATGGATGGAATGGATGAATGGATGGAGGGATGGGATTGGGATGGAATGGGAGGAAGGAAGGAAGGAGGAAGGAAGGAAGGAAGGAAGGATAGGAAGGAAGAAGGAAGGATGAGAAGGGCAAGAAGGAGGAAGGAAGGAAGAAGGAAAAGGGAAGGAGAAAGGAAGGAAGGAAGGAAGGGAAGGGAAGGCGAGGAGAGGAGGAGGAGAGGAGGAAGGGAGGAGGAAGGAATGGAGGAATCAGGGATTCCGAGTGTGTTGGGTGTGAGTACCATTCTCTCCCGTCCCGCAAACAGAACGCAAAGGAGGAAGCTCCAGCCTGGCTCCTCCGCAGCCGCTGGACACAGCTCGATAGTTGCAGGAGCAATTATCCCCATCCCCAGGACTACTTCCCGCGGCTCCAGGGGAAGCCCTGCAGGCCAAATCACGCAGGGCCTAATGAGAGGCCCCGAGCTAATTGGCAGCTGCCTGAACGAAGCTTCCGTATGCGCAGGAGGAGCCGGGATCGGTGGGTTCGGAGCCGGGCACATCCAATCTGTGCCTGCAGCAGCCTCGGGAAGCTCAATTCAGCTGCTCTGGCTTTTCTAATCAATCCCACCCCGCTCRCCCTGGGCTGCTGAGGGGGCGAGGGCAGCAGGGCCGTGCCTGGATTCCGATTCCAATGGAATTTTCATCCTGGGATCCACAGGCAGCAGGGAATTCGCCACCCTTGTTCGTATTTTGGGGTTTTTTTTACTTATAAATCAACCCCCAAATTTTGGAATTTTCATCCTGGGATCCACGGGCAGCAGGGAATTTGCCACCCTTATTTGAATTTTGGCTTTATTTTTTTACTTATAAATCAACCCCCATTGCCATCCTGGGATCCGCAGGCAGCAGGGAATTTGCCACCCTTATTTGAATTTTGTTTTGGTTTTCTTTTTTTTTTTACTTATAAATCAACTCCCAAATTTTCCTTTGGAAAGGGCTCCCTGGAAAAGACAGGTTTAGTTTTGGTTTTTGAAACCTCATTCCCAAGGAAGACTGGCTCTGAGCTGCAGGATCTGCTTTTTCCACAGGGTTTGAATTATTTGGAATATTCTCATCCTGCCCTCCTGGAACGTTCCTCAGGACATTGGCAGGAAAATGTGATTTTTCCCACCCA
>NDFG01000688.1:47285-60635 GCA_002167245.1 Sporophila hypoxantha
TGAGGATGGATGGAAGGAAGGAATTTTGACAAGGTTTTCCTCCAGCAGGGATTTCTGCCCGGTGCTTAAGATGGAACGGGAATGGGGCAGGATTTGGGATGAGGGGTGGGAGCGTGTGGATAGGGATCCACTCGGTCATCCGGTCCGGTGCTCGTGATTGTGCCCCTGGCCTAATTTGCTCGTCCTTATTTGGCATTTTTGTTTTGGTTTGGAGTGTTTTTTTTTTTGTTTACTTTATAAATTCAAAACCCATACAAGATTTTCCTTTGAAAGGGTCTCCTGGAAAAGATGGGCTTTTAGTTTGGTTTTGAAACCTCATTCCCAAGGAGAAGACTGGCTCTGAGCTGCAGGATCTGCTTTTTCCACAGGGTTTGGATTATTTAGATATTTCTTCACTCCTGTTCCCTCCTGGAACGTTTCCTCAGGACATGGGCAGGAAAATGTGATTTTTCCCACGCCACTGAGTGTTGGAATAGGAAGGAAATTTTCGCAAGGTCTTCTTCTCCAGCAGGGATTTCCCTGGCCCGGTGCCTCTCAGATGGAGATGGGAAATTGGGGCCAGGAATTTGGGATGGGGGTAGAGGGTGTGGATGGATCCCTCGGCTCATCCCAGTGCTCGGTCTGGATTTTGCCCCTGCCTAATTTGCTCTCCTTATTCTAGTTTTTGGGTTTTGTTTTGTTTTTGTTTGTTTTGTTTGTTTCCACTTATAAAATATCAACCCCAAATTTTCCTTTGGAAAGGGTTTCCTGGAAAGACGGAGGTTTGGTTTTTGGTTGGTGGCTGAAATGTCATTCCCCAAGGGAGACTGGCTCTGAGCTGCAGGATTGCTTTTCCACAGGGTTTGGGAATTTTTGGAATATTCTCATCCTGCCCTCCTGGAACGTTCCTCAGGACATTGGCAAGGAGAATGTGAATTTTTCCACCCACGAGGATGTGGGAAAGGAAGGAATTTTCCAAGGTTTCTCTCCAGCAAGGGATTTCCCTGCCTGGTGCCTCAGATGGAGATGGGATATGGGGAGGCAGGATTTGGAGGACATGGGGGCTGGAGGTGTGGATGGTCCTCAGGAATGGGGCAGGATTGTGGTGATGGGGGTTGGAGGTGTGGATGGATCCCTCGGGCTTCATCCATAGTGTTTGTGATGCGTTTTCCCTATGGCCTAAGGGGCAGGAAACCACCAGCCGAGCCCCGCAGGAATTTCCTCCCTGAGGAAGAGGTGGCAGCAGCGGCCGCCCGTGCCACACTGGGGAATGGCATCAGACCTCCTTAAATGCCCATTTTCCCCCTAACCCAACCCGTGCTGGCCCTGTTTTAATTGGGGACGGGGTTCGTGCGGAGGTTTGGTGGAGTGCTGAGCCCCAGCTCCCTCCTGACTCCCAGCACCAAAAAAAAATAATCTCCAAATTGTGGGAGCGTCGCGGGGGTAGCACGGTAAAGGATGGTCGGAGGAGGATTGATCGAATTATGAAGGGCTAATGATCTCTGCAGGCCAAGTGGCCGTGGAATTTGGGGTTTATTGCAAAGGGCCCTGCTGGAGCTGCCTAGGCACAGACTACAGAAGCAGGCCCGAATACTTAGAGAAAGAAAACGGTAAGGAGGGTCAAGAGAGTGGTAAAGAGGATGAAGAGAGAAGGTTCTCATTACAATACAACAATCTTCTTCTGGGCTGGAACTTGGGGTTTATTCAAAGGGCCTGGGTGCAGGGCCCTGCTGGGAGCCTGCCAAAGCCACACTCAGAGCAGGCCCAACGGGGAGAAGAGGTAAGTATAAGAGAGAGACAGGCAAGGAGCAAGGTAAGAGAGTAATGAGACAGAGTAAAAGAGAGCGATGAAGGGCAGAGTATCCCATTACAATACAAGGAATCTTCTTCTGGTCATGGATTTTGGTGGGTTTATTGCAAATAGGGCCTGGGGTGCAGGGCGCCTGCTGGGAAGCTGCGAGCCACAGCTCAGAGCAGGCCCGAGAGAAGAGAGGGGGAGAGAGTAAAAGCATAAGAGAGTAAAGGGTTTAAAAGAATAAACAGGGGTAAGAGGCAAGATCTAAAGAGGAAAGCAAGAGAGCGACAGTTCCCGTTCCAATTACCATAAAATCTTCTTCTGTGCTGAAATTATTCTGATTCTCACTAACCAATCTAGTACAGATACAAATCCTAGCAGCATTTTCCATAAGCCTGTAAGAATCATTACATTACCACACTGTGTTACATCTAAACCTAAAAACTACACTCTTTTTGGGCCCTCCTGCCAAGCTGGAGGTCTGCTCGACCTTGCAGGATGAAGCTTGTCCTGCAAAGCAGAGGGTGTTGTTCCAATCAAAAGGGAGTCACCTTCAAGCCAGCACACCATTGTTTCCAGTTGTTCAGTAACTAGGGGATCTCAAGCTTGCTGTTCATTTCAATCTCCTTATAGCTTCCATATTCTCAAAACATTTTGCCAGACCATACATATTTTAGTGTAGTCTTGTCGTTCCATCTTCCCAGCACCTAATTAAGCTGGAAAAGGAAAGCAGCAAATCCCAGCTGGAGAGCCCCGACCCCATCCCTGCCCTGCCTCATCCCCCGGGGATTCCGCAAGGGATTCCCGAGGGATTCCCGAGGATTCCCGAGGGATTCCCGTCTCCAGAGCCGCTCAGCCCCGGGAATGGGCAGCACGGGAGCTGCCGGGGAGGAAAAGCAGACCCGGGGTGGAGGAGCCCGGAGCGCCAGGTCGGGATCGATGGCGGCCAGGCCGCTGCTGCAGCTATAATAAATAAATATCCGTGTCTGACACAGCAGGCAGGGCTGCAGGGCTGAGCCGGCCCAGAGAGCCCAAAGGGATCTTTGGGGACTTGCCAAGGCCCTGGGGACTTGAGTGGTGCAAGCAGATGCTGAAGTGGCTGTGGCAATCTCCTGCAGTGGGCATTTCCTCTGAGTGGCATTTCCTGAGTGGCATTTCCCTGAGTGGCACTCAACTTTGTGGCATCTCCTAGTGGCATCTCCTTTAGCTGGCATTCCTAAATGGCATTTGCGTAAATGGCATCTCCTGAGTGGCATTTCCTGAGTGGCACCTCCTGAGTGGCATTTCCTAAATGGCATTTCCCGAGTGGCACCTCCTGAGTGGCATTCCTAAATGGCATTTCCCAAGTGGCACCTCCTGAGTGGCAAAATCTCCTGAGTGGCACCTCTGCGTGGCATTTCCTAAGATGGCAATTCACCCAATCCGTGACCTGCACATGGCAGAGCCACCACACTGGTGACATCCCAGTGCCACCATGGATGCCGCAGCCACCCCCTGCTCTCAGTGAATTTTTGGGATCTCTCCGTGCCCTGCACGGGGCGGAGTCACCGCGCTGGTGGCCCCGGTGGCAGGGAGGGGGGGACAGGCGCGGTCCCTCCCCGAGGAGCCGCTGTCACCTCCGCTGCTCTCTCGGCCGTCAGCCTCGGCGGCCGCGAATCGCTGCTGACATTTCCGTGCCAGCCCTCGGCACCTGAGCCAGACCTGAGCCGGCGCCGGGAGGGAAACGCTCGGGAATTTTCTGTGCCAAGGAACAGGATTCCTGCCCATCCTCGCTCTGCCACGGTGTCCGAGCGGGGCCGGGATCACCGGGAGGGACCGGGATCACCGGGAGAGGCCGGGATCACCGGGAGGGACCGGGATCACTGGAATGGGCAGGGATCACCGTGAGGGATCGGGATCACTGGGCTGGGATCACTGGGAGGGACCGGGATCACCGGGAGGGGCCGGGATCACCGGGAGGGATCACTGGGGTGGGCTGGGATCACCGGGAGGGACCGGGATCACCGGGAGGGGTCAGGATCACCGGGAGGGTCTGGAATCACTGGGAGGGGTCAGGATCACCGGGAAGTGTCGGGATCACCGGGAGGGATCACCAGGATCACCGGGAGGGATCACCGGGAGGGATCACCGGGATCACCGGGAGGGATCACCGGGAGGGATCACTGGGATGGGCAGGGATCACTGGGAATGGCAGGGATCACCGGGAGAGGCCGGGATCACCAGGAGGGACAGGGATCACCGGGAGGGATCACTGGGAAGGGCAGGGATCACTGGGAGGGGCAGTGCGGGAACAGCCGGGATTTGGGATCGGGACACTGCTGGGATGGGCTGGGATCTTCCATGGGGGGACCAGGGTGTTCCCGTGGGATGGAGGGGGGAAAAGAGAGGGAATTGTTCCCATGGGGTGGAGGGAACAGGTTTGGTGACAAAGGGAATTGTTCCTGTTGGATGGAGAAAACAAGGATGGGGGAAAAGGAGAGGGAATTGTTCCCATGGGGTGGAGGGAACAGGAATAGTGACAACGGGAATGGTTCCCATTGGATTGAGGGAACAGGTTTGGTGACAAAGGGAATTGTTCCCATTGGATGGAGATAACAAGGATGGGGGAAAAGGAGAGGGAATTGTTCCCATTGGATTGACAGAACAGGTTCGAGGAAAAAGGGAATTGTTCCCATTGGATTGAGGGATCAGGTTTGGTGACAAAGGGAATGGTTCCCATTGGTTTGAGGGAACAAGAATGGTGAGAAAGGGAATTGTTCCTGTTGGATGGAGAAAACAAGGATGGGGGAAAAGGAGAGGGAATGGTTCCCATGAAATGGAGGGAGCAGGGATGGAGGCAAAGGGAATTGTTCCATCGGGTGGAATGAACGGGAGTGGAGGCAAAGAAGAAGGAAATGTTCCCATGGGATGGAGGGCACAGGGAATTGTTCCTGTTGGATGGAGGGCACAGGGATGGAGATGAATGAAATTGTTCCTGTTGGATGGAGGGCACAGGGATGAAGGGAATTGTTCACATTGGATGAGGGCACAGGGAATCATTCCCATTGGATGAGGGCACAAGGAATTGTTCCCATTGGATGAGGGCACAGGGATGGTGACAAAGGGAATTGTTCCCATTGGATGGAGGGCACAGGGAATTGTTCTCATGGGATGAAGGGCACAGGGAATTGTTCCTGTTGGATGAAGGGCACAGGGATGGTGACAAATGGAATTGTTCCCATTGGATGAGGGCACAGGGAATCATTCCCATTGGATGAGGGCACACAGAATTGTTCCCAACGGATGAAGGGCACAGGGAATTGTTCCCAATGGATGAAGGGCACAGGGATGGTGACAAAGGGAATTGTTCCCATTGGATAAGGGGCACAGGGAATGGTTCCCATGGGATGGTGACAAAGGGAATTGTTCCCATCGGATAAGGGGCACAGGGAATTGTTCCCATTGGATGGAGATGGGATGGAGATTGGATGGATAAGGATGAAGATGAAGGGAATTTCTCCCATTGGATGGAGGCACAGGGATGGAGAGGAAGGGAATTGTTCCCATGGGATGAAGAGAAGGGTGACAAAGGGAATTGTTCCCATGGGATGGAGGCACAGGGAATTGTTCCCATCGGATGGAGGCACGGGGAATTGTTGCCATTGGATGAAGGGCACAGGGAATTGTTCCCATGGGATGGTGACAAAGGCAATTATTCCCATCGGATGAAGGGCACAGGGAATTGTTCCCGTTGGATGAGGGCACAGGGATGGTGACAAAGGGAATTGTTCCCATGAGATGGAGGCACAGGGAATTGTTCCCATTGGATGGAGGCGCAGGGATGGTGACAAAGGGAATTGTTCCCATGGGATGAGGGCACAGGGATGGTGGCAAAGGGAATTGTTCCCATGGGATGGAGGCACAGGGATGGTGACAAAGGGAATTGTTCCCCTGGGATGAGGGCGCGGGGCAGGACACCCAGCCCAGGGAGGAGCCGCCCCTGCAGAGGCTCAGGAATGCCACAGGAGCAGCCGGAGCAGGGCCGGCTCCCTGCTCACGCACTCCCGGCCAGGGAATGCAGCAAACGGAGCTTGGCCGAGAGCTGGGGCCGGGCCGGGTGGCTGCTCCCGCCCCCCATTCCTGGAAAACCTGGAAAACCAGGATGGGCGGTAGCTGGGAGGGCATCCCTGCCTCAGAAAGGCTCAAGGAGAGGTGGGATGGGATCCCTGCCTTGGGAATGCTCAGAATGGAGCTGGGATGGGATCCCTGCCTCAAACTCCCAAAACTTTGGTGACAGGTGGGGGTGGCTGCAGCATCCATGGTGGCACTGGGATGCCACCAGTGGTTCTGCTGTGTGCAGGTCACTGTGAGCTCCCAAAAATTCGGTGACAGGAGGGGGTGGCTGTGGCATTTATGGTGGCACTGGGTCTGTCCCCAACCAAGGCCACCAGTGGAGTGGCTCCACCCTGTTCAGGTCATGGAGAGCTCCCAAAAATTCAGTGACAGCAGGGTGTGGCTGCAGCATCCATGGTGGCACTGGGATGCCACCAGCCTGGTGGCTCTGCCATGTGCAGGTCACTGTGAACTCCCAAATATTCACTGAGAGCAGGGGGTGGCTGTGGCATCCATGGTGGCACTGGGCCTGTCCCCGACTGGGGCCATCAGCGTGGTGGCTCTGCTGTGTGCAGGTCACTGTGAACGCCCAAAAGTTCAGTGATAGGAGGGGGTGGCTGTGGCGTCTATGGTGGCACTGGGTCTGTCCCCAACTGGGGCCACCAGTGGTGGCTTTGCTGTGAGCAGGTCACTGTGAGCTCCCAAAAATTCATGGACAGGAGAGAGGTGGCTGCACCTTCACTGGTGGCACTGGGTCTGTCCCCAAACAGGCCCACCTGCCATGTGCAGGTCACTGTGAGCTCCCAAAAATTCAGTGACAGGAAGGGGTGGCTGCAGCATCCCTGGTGGCACTGGGATGCCACCAGCGTGGCAGCTCTGCCGTGTGCAGGTCACTGTGAACTCCCAAATATTCACTGAGAGCAGGGGGTGGCTGTGGCATCTATGGTGGCAGTGGGTGTGTCCCCAAACAGGCCCACCTGCCATGTGCAGGTCACTGTGAACTCCCAAAAATTCAGTGATAGCAGGGGGTGGCTGTGGCATCCATGGTGGCACTGGGTCTGTCCCCAACCAGGGCCACCAGTGGAGTGGCTCTGCCCTGTTCAGGTCATGGAGAGCTCTCAAAAATTCAGTGACAGGAGGGGGTGGCTGTGGCATCTATGGTGGCACTGGGCCTGTCCCCTCCAAGGGCCACCTGCCATGTGCAGGTCACCTGAAGCTCCCAAAAATTCACTGACAGGAGAGAGGTGGCTGCAGCATCCATGGTGGCACTGGGTCTGTCCCCAACTGGGGCCACCAGCGTGGTGGCTCTGCTGTGTGCAGGTCACTGTGAGCTCCCAAAAGTTCGGTGATAGGAGGGGGTGGCTGTGGCATCCATGGTGGCACTGGGTCTGTCCCCTCGCAGGGCCACCTGCCATGTGCAGGTCACTGTGAGCTCCCAAAAATTTGGTGACAAGAGGAGGTGGCTGTGGCATCCATGGTGGCACTGGGCCTGTCCCCAACCAAGGCCACCAGCAGAGTGGCTCCGCCCTGTTCAGGTCATGGAGAGCTCCCAAAAATTCAGTGACAGGAGGGGGTGGCTGTGGCATCTATGGTGGCACTGGGATGCCACCAGTGTGGTGGCTCTGCCATGCGCAGCTCATCATGAACTCCCAAAAATTCGGTGACAGGAGCGAGGTGGACACAGCATCCCTGGTGGCACTGGGTCTGTCCCCAACCAAGGCCACCAGCGTGGTGGCTCTGCCATGTGCAGGTCACTGTGAACGCCCAAAAGTTCGGTGATAGGAGGGGGTGGCTGTGGCATCTATAGTGGCACTGGGTCTGTCCCCTCGCAGGGCCACCAGCGGAGTGGCTCCTCCCCGTGCAGGTCATGGAGAGCTCCCAAAAATTCACTGAGAGCAGTGGGTGGCTGCAGCATCCATGGTGGCACTGGGCCTGTCCCTTCCCAGGGCCACCAGCGTGGTGGCTCTGCTGCGTGCAGCTCATCTCAAACTTCCAAAAATCCGGTGACAGGAGTGAGGTGGACACAGCATCCCTGGTGGCACTGGGTCTGTCCCCACTGGTTCTGTCCCCCCCTGCCACGTGCGGGTCACCGTGAACTCCCCAAAAGCCGGTGCCAGGAGCGGCTGGCATTTCTCATCGCGGCTCCCGAGCCGTCAGGAGCAGCAGGGAAGGGCTTGGATTCCCCGGCAGAGGTCAAAGAGGCAAAATCAGCCCAGAAACGGCAGCGAGGGCAAAAATAGCCGGAGCTGTGTGCGGAGCTGTCGGGCTCCATCAGCGTCGGGGCTCCAAGGACTCCCGAGGCCGCGGCCGCTGTCAGCGGCAGCCCTGGGAACGCCGGTCCTGAGGAATTCCCCTGTCTCTTATACACATCTAGATGTGTATAAGAGACAGGGCCGCGGCCGCTGTCAGCGGCAGCCCTGGGAACGCCGGTCCCGAGGAATTCCCTGCGGGAAGGGCGAGAGGCCGGGCCGGGCCGAGCCCCGCGGGCTCGGGAGCGGCGAGAGCCGGCCGGCCCCGGGGCGGAGCGAGGAGGAGGATGGGGAGGAGGATGATGAGGATGAGGATGAGGATGCAGATGAGGAGGATGAGGATGGGGATGAGGAGGATGAAGATGAGGATGATGATGTGGATGAGGATGAGGATGAGGATGAGGATGAAGATGAGGATGAGGATGAGGATGAGGATGAGGACGTGGATGAGGATGCGGATGCAGGTGAGGATGAGGATGAGGAGGATGAGGATGCAGATGCGGATGAGGATGTGGATGAAGATGAAGATGAGGATGAGGAGGAGGATGAAGATGAGGATGAGGATGCAGATGTGGATGAGGATGAGGATGAGGATGCAGATGAGGATGAGGATGAGGAAGATGATGAGGATGAGGATGAGGATGAGTATGAGGAGGATGAGGATGAGGATGAGGATGAGGAGGATGAGGAGGATGAAGATGCAGATGAGGAGGATGAGGATGAGGATGAGGAGGATGAAGATGCGGATGAGGAGGATGAGGATGAGGATGAGGATGAAGATGAGGATGAGGATGAGGATGAGGATGAGGATGAGGATGAGGATGAAGATGAGGAGGATGAGGATGAGGATGAGGATGAGGAGGATGAGGAGGATGCGGATGAGGAGGATGAGGATGAGGATTCAGAGGATACGGATGAGGATGAGGATGAGGATACGGACGAGGATGAGGAGGATGAGGAGGATGATGAAGATGAGGATGAGGAGGATGAGGATGAGGATTCAGAGGATGAGGATGAGGATGAAGATGAGGATGAGGATGAGGAGGATGAGGATGCAAATGGAGATGAGGATGAGGAGGATGAGGATGCGGATGAGGAGGATGAGGATGAGGAGGATGACGATGCGGATGAAGATGAGGATGAGGATGAGGATGAGGATGAGGATGGGGAGGATGAGGATGAGGATGAGGAGGATGAGGATGAGGATGAGGATGAGGATGAGGATGAGGATGAGGATGAGGATGAGGAGGATGATGAAGATGAGGATGAGGAGGATGAGGATTCAGAGGATGAGAATGAGGATGAAGATGAGGATGAGAATGAGGATGAGGATGAGGATGAGAAGGATGGGGATGAGGATGAGGATGATGATGCGGATGCAGATGAGGATGAGGAGGATGAAGATGAGGAGGAGGATGCAGATGCGGATGAGGATGAGGAGGATGAGGATGAGGATGAGGATGATGATGCGGATGCAGATGAGGATGAGGAGGATGAGGATGATGATGCGGATGCAGATGAGGATGATGATGCGGGGCTTTCCCGGCAGCGGAGGAGCTCTGGGAAGGGACAGGGACACACGATGTCCCCAGGGTGTCCCTGTGCCCGCACTGAACCCGCCGCGCTGCCGGCAGGCGAAATGGGGGCAAACCTTGCCACCGAGTGAAAAACAATAAAAATATCCACGAGTCCGCATCGCAAGAGGCAGGAAAAGGAATCCCGGGCCGGGCTTGGAGCAAGCTGGGAGTGCTGGGAAAGGTTGGCACTGGGGCGGCTTTAGGGTCCCTGCAAGCCCAAGAGAAGCTGGGGGTCTGCGATGGGTGGTGGATTCCAGAGTTTGGGAAGGATGGAGGGAATTTAATCAGAGGGAGTATTGGGAGATGGAGAAAATTAAATGTAACAGTGGCTCGATTTGGTGCAATAATTCCTGGGAGGGAAAGCTCCGATCTGGGCATTCCCAGCCCAACTGGCTCAGGGAGGTATGCCACAATGGCAAGAGGATTGCTGGGAGGTGGCACTGGCAGCTTTTAGGGTCCCCTGCCAAGCAAATCGATGCTGGGGGTACCCTGCGGATGGGTGGTGGATTTTCAGAGTTTTTGGGAGCTGGATGGATTTAATTCACAGGGGCTCAAGTTCCGTGCTCATATCCCGGGAGGGGAAAGCTTCCGATTCTGGCATTCCCAGCCCCAAACTGGCTCAGGGAGGTGATGCCCATGGCAGGGGTGGCACTGGGCGGCTTTAGGGTCCCTGCCAAGCAATCGAGCTGGGGTCCTGCGATGGCAAGAGATTCCAGAGTTTGGGAGAATGGAAGGGAATTAATCAGAGAGGCCTCGGTTTGGTGCATATCCAGGGAGGGGAAAGTGCTCCAATCTGGAGCATTCCCAGAACTCAACTGGGCTGCAGGAGGTGATGCCCATGGCAGGAGATGCTGGGAGGTGAGCAACTGGGTGGCTTTAGGTCCCTTCCGAGCAAATCGAGGGGTCTGCGATGGGTGGTGGGATTTCAGAGTTTGGGAGATGGAAGGAAATAATCAAAGGGAGTTTGGGATGATGGAGGATTTAATCAGAAGGGAGTTTGGGAGATGGAGGAATAAATCACAGGGGCCTCGGTTTGGTGCCATATCCAGGAGGAAGGGGAAAAGCTCACGATCTGAGACATTTCCCCAAGCCTCAAACTGCTGAGGGAGGTGATGCCCATTGGCAGCTTTAGGTCCTCCAAGCAAATCGAGCTGGGGGTCTGCGATGGTTAACCGCAGGATTCCAGAGTTTTGGGAGATGGAGGATTTAATCACGGGCTCAGTTTCCGTGCACATCCAGGAGGGGAAAGCTCCCAATTGGCACTCCAGCCTCAAAAAACTGGGCTCAGGGAGGTGATGCCCATGGCAGGGGTGGCACTGGGCGGTGGCAACGGTGGCTTTTAGGTCCCTTCCGAGCATCGAGAGGGTCTGTGCATGGTGGTGGGATTCAGGAGTTTTGGGAGATGGAGATTAATCACAGGGGCTCGGTTTGGTGGCATACTCCAGGGAGGGGAAAGGCTCCAATCTTGGCATTCCCGGCCTCAAACTGGCTCAGGGAGGTGATGCCTACTCCTGCTCCATCGCTGGGATTCGAGAGCCGCCGGGGGCTGATGGAGGAGCAAGAGGTGAGATTCTGCCTTCCAGCCATCCTCAGACACCCAAAAAAACACGCCCCATATTTTGGGGCTCAAGGCTGCTAGCAGGCCGACTGAAACGGGGCATTTCAGAGCAGAGCCAGGGCTTCGCGGAAGGGAAGCAGCATCCGGTGGCGGATTGTCCCCTCTCGCACACCCAGGTGTCACCGCAGCCGAGCTGCCTGAGGCCTCCTGCGGCGATTTTTAGATAGAAGGAGAGCGCGGGAGAGGCGGCTCCAGTCCCCGCGGATTACACGCGCTAAGCCAATCCATTCACGGTAACAAACCCTGACTGCATTATGCGATAACGCTCGGCGGGATTCAGCCGGGAGGGCGAGCGAAATCGCACACCCGTGCTAACCTTGGGGTTAAAAGGGAGGGCGGGGAGGGCTTCCGCCGCTGCCATCGATCAAATCCCGAGCGGAAACAAAGCCAGGTGTTTGTGAGGATGGAACAGGGAAGCCCTATAAATATGATTGCCTGGCGAAAGATTTTAGCGAATGTAAGAAAATGTAGACGAGATTGAAATGAAAGGCAACCTTTGAGATCTCACTTAGATGCTGAACAGCAGGAAAACAATGGCTATGGCCGAGCAGGTAATCCCCTTTTGATGAAACCATACCTCTGCCTGCCCGGGCAAGGCCGCAAGGGTCGGAAAGCAGACCGACCCTGCTACAGCAAGGACAGGGGTCTCAAGAGGAAGTTTTTGGGTTTTAAGGTGTAACACAATAATATAATGTAGTGATTCCTATAGGCTGTATGTAATGTTAAGGAATTGATATCCTGTAATTAAAGCTTGGTTACTGAGAAAGAATATTCACACAGAAGATGATTTACAGTATTGTAACGGGAACTTCGGTCTCTGTAAGCTTCTCTTTAAGCTCTCTTTAAAGCTTCTTTTTTTTCAACTCTCGTCTCTCTTTTCTCTCTTCTTCACACTCTCCTTCTCTCAGGCCTGCTCTGAGCCTGTGCCTAGGCAGCTCCCGCAGGGCTCTGCACCTCAGGTTCCTTTTGCAATACAACTTGCAATGTCCACGATCCAGCCTCAGAAGAATCCCTCCATGTCTCCCCTCCATCCCGATCGCGTAGCAGGAGACCCTCAACCGCTCCTATCAGCCAGGGAGGGCTTCCATCCCCAGGGCAACGATTCCTGGAGCCAATCGGATCCTCTGGCACTGGAGAGGCAGCAAGCCCTGTTGTGCTGTGGAGGAACTGGGAGCACTGGGAGCACTGGGAGCTCCTGCCTGAAATCGGGCTTTGGCTGATTAACTCATTACCCCCCCAGAGGCTGGAAATAAAGTTGTGGAGTTCCTTGTTGTTTTTAGTAGGTTTTATTTTTTGGTAAAAGGTTTTTTTATTTTTTTCTCCCTCCAAGCTAAATATTTCCGTCGGCGCTCGTTCTCTTCCCACCACCACGAGGCCTTGGGTGATCCCAATACCCGATCTTGCAATCCCACCCTCGCCCCTACCGACCTCCCTTTCCTTCTGAGGCAGGCCGGGCAGCTCCAGAAACAGAGTCCCCTTGGTGGCAGGGTGGCCGAGCAGGGACTGTACTGCGTGTCCCCTGCGTGTCCCTGCGTGTCCCCGTCCCGAGCTCCCTTGCCCCCAAACCACGGCATGCGAGGGACAATGAACTGGCGGGGTGCCTGCCCCCGTTTGGGAGCTTCCCAGGCCCTGTAAATTTGGGGGCTGGAATAAAGAAAGAAATTAATTTTATTTTCAATAAACGGAATAATTTTGGGCGGCTACCCCCAAAATGAGAGGCCGCGGAGCTGCCGGTTCTGATAAATGGGAACGCTCCGGAGATATAACCCCACGGAATCCATGACCCGATCCCACACTGCCGAAGCTAATTAGGCGGCTTCAGGTATTAAGAGGGGGCGGTTCCCGCTGGTTCCACACCCCCGGCTAAGGCTCTGGGGCAGCGGCTGAGGAATAAAACCCGGGTACGCCGGGTGTGAGCAGCTTGCGGGGACAAAACCCGGCGGTGTCACCGCGGGGGGGCCGAGCCGAGCCGAGCCGAGCGAGCCGAGCGACCTCCGTGGCACAGCCCCGTAGCCTGGAGGGGAGGGAGGGTGATGTTGG
>NDFG01000690.1:14711-28180 GCA_002167245.1 Sporophila hypoxantha
TATTTTTAATTTATTAATTTTTTTATTTTAAGTAATTTTATTTACTTAATTAATTCTTAACTTAATTTTTTATTTTTATTAAAATTAACTTTAATTTTACAAAATTAGTTTTTAAATTTAAGTTATTGATAATTTTAATATTTTAATTTTTTATTTTTTTTAACTCTATTTTAAAAATTTTTAATAAATTTTATTTATTACATTTAATTAAATTAATTTTAAATTTTTATTTTTAATTCATTAAATTTTAAAAACCTATTGTTAATCATTTTGTTTATTTAGTAATTCATTTGTTAACGTAAAATTCTTTTTTAATTTAAAATTAAATTAAAAAACTATTTTAATTCATTTTGGTTTAGTTTAGTTAATTAATTTAATTCATTATTTTTTAAATTTATTTTAATGTTTGGTTTTTTTTGGCTGTTTTTATACACATGGGGCATTTTCCACCGGGATGGTTATGCTTGGTTCCCATTTTTTTTTGCTTGATTCCCAATTTTTCTTCCTGCTGATCCAGTACCAGGTGTGTTCAGAGCTCTGGATGTTTATCCAGCCTCTTCCAGGAAGGCCTCTGAATATTCCAAAATATCCCCAAAATACCCCTGCCAGGCCTTGCTGGGCTCTCCCAGCCTCTCTCATCTGTGGTGCTGACTTTATTAAAAAAAAAAAAAGGAAAAAAAAGAAAAGAAAAAAAAAACCCAACTCCTCAGACTTAATCCTTTGGGTTTATTTAAAGCTTTTCAAATGGTCAAATCTGGTTGTGTGTGAGTAGATTTGCCTGGATTTCCTCTTGCTCTGGCAGGAATGGGGTGGCAGATGGGAGGATTGGGACCCTTGGCTGTGTCGCTCTCAACCTGGGCCTGCTCACGAAATGGGTCAGGCGCAGAGCCCTGCTGGGCCAGGAGCTCTGAATTCCCCTTTCCCACAAATTTCCGAAATTTCAGTTTTCCGTTCCCTCCATTCTCTCCCGGTTCCAATTCCTATTCCCAGTCCCCTGGGTGGAAATCCCTTGGGCAAGCAGGAATAAAAGCCAGAAGCAGGAAACAAAGCAGTCTGCAGCTGCAGCAAAAGGCCTCAAAAAAAAAAAAAAAAAAAATCCTATACAGCCCAGAATCCTGGGGAAATATTGAATTTTGAGACCTATGGAGGTGCTGGAAAACGCTCGAGGTGCCATCTCCCGTTTTTTAGGGTACAAGGGTGATGCTGCTCTTGCTCAGGGATAAAGGTCGCAAGCAGGTATTTCCGAGACAGAAAGGGTCACAGCAGTATTTCCCATGAGGAGTTGAAAGCCAGGATTAATTTCTGAGAGAAAGGAAGAAGTCAGGATAAATTCAGACCAGGTTCAGGCAAGTCCAGGAATAATTTTCAGAGGGACAGAAAGGCACAAATCCAGAATTAATTCCAGAGCGAAAGGGGCCACGGATAATTTCCCAGAGGACATGGAGAGGTCAGCAAATCCAGAATAATTTTCCAGTGGGAATAGGAGAGGGTCAGAAAGCCCAGGATAATTTTTCGTAGAGGGACAAGGAAAGGATCAGGAAGTCCAAGATAATTTTTTCAGTGGGACAGAAAGGGTCAGCAAGTGCAGGATAATTTTCCAGTGGGATAGGAGACGTCAGAAAGCCCAGGATCAATTGTCCAGTGGGACAGAAAAGGTCAGGCAATCCAGGATAATTGTACAGGACCCCAAGGGTCAGCAATCCCAGGATTAATTTTTCAGAGGGACAGATGGGTCAGCATAATCCACAGAATAATTTTCCAGTGGGATAGGAGAGGGTCAGAAGCCCAGATAAATTTTCTAGAGTGGACAGAAAAAGGATCAGAAGTCCAGGATAATTTTTCCAGAGGGACAGAGAAAGGATCAGGAAGTCCAGGATAATTTTTCCAGCTGCGACAGAACCCTAATAATTTTTCTTGAGGGACAGAAAAGGATCAGAATCCAGGAATAATTTTTCCAGTGGGACAGGAAAAAGGGTCAGCAATCCAGGATCATTTCCATGAGTGGATAATTTTTCCAGTGGCGACAGAATCGCCAAGATCAGCAAGCCAAATAATTTTCTAGAGGGGCAGAAAAAGGATCGAGCAAAGTCCAGGATAATTTACAGACCCAAGGTCAGCAATCCAGGATATATTTTCCAGTGTGGACAGGACCTGTGAGGGGCCTCAAGAGGCAGGCCTCAGAGAGTGGGATCCTTCATCCAGCTTCTATTTGAAAATAATATCTAAAACAAAACTTCTCAACGCTCCATGAAAAGTTTAAACCCAAATAAAACCAACCCCTTCTGTCATATACAGCAATAAAAGCAAAAAACAACAAATGGAAACGAGAGATTCACAGTGAATGTAAGAAAACCTTTTCCATTCTCAAAAAAACAACCATTTCCCCAAAAAGAACCCAAACCAGACAAAACCCTTAAACAACCTGATCCAGTCTCACAACTCGACCTCAAAACAACAAACTCTGCTAGAAATCTCCCGCCCCACCGTGCCATTCTCCCTTTGCTTTGATCTGGAGATTGCCAGGCCGACACCTCGCACCTCATCTGGGGAGCAGATGGGCGTTTTTCCTCCCCATCAGAGCAGAGCTGTGGCTTCATTCTGCACCAGGGACCTCAAGTTTGGTTTGGAACTGGGCAGAGTTGTTTATTTTATATTATTAGTTATTTTTGTTTTTATTTTATATTTACCATTTAATTCATATTTATTTTTTATATTTACATTTTTTTATATCTTATTACTATTCTTAGCCCTACTATATATATATTACCAAAATTACCATCTCACTATATACTTATACACTTTATATTTATATTTCATTTTATGAAATTTACATGTATTATTTTAACATATTTAACTTTATACATTTATATTCATTTCTTATATTTATTTTACATTTTATATTTTTTAAATTTTTAATTTTGTATTTACATTTTTATACTTTTACATTTTATTATTTATTTTATATTTTATAATTTATATTTTATATTTTCATTTTATACCCTTTATAAGTTGTTTTATATATTGTTTTAATATTGTTACGATTTCCTAATAGCTTCATGAGCACATTTATATTGTATTATACCATTTTTTAATTTTTAACATTTGTTGTATACTATATACACTTTGTATGTTATTCTGTTGTGTATCCTGGATGAAGTTTGTTGGAAAACGCGTGGTGTGATGGGTTGGTTTGGAGAAAACTGGGAGGTGTGGTTGGGAACCCTCGGCGGTGATGAGAGATCATTCTGGTTGGTACTTACTGGAGATTAGTATGTGAATGGCATAGATCACAAAGGAGGGTAATTGTCATAGGTTGATTAGAGAAAGGACAGAGATGTTAAGAGTTGGAACTCTTTGTGACGAGACAGGAGCGATTTGATTTGATCTATTTCTTTTTCTATGATACAGTATCACAAATAATGCCAGGAGGTATATGATTTATTGCTTGACTACTTCTCCTATACCTCTACACGGATTTAGTTTTACCTGAAAAAATTCAGGGAGAGGGAGAAATTTTGGCTTCCTGCACATCCCTGCGGTGTCCTGATTGTTTTTTTTGGCTTGGAACAGTGGGGTGGCATCTCCAGGCTTGGTTCTTCTCCCATCCTGACCCCCAAATTTTCCTTTGGGATTTCTGTCTGTGTGTGTCCTCTGTGGTGGTGACAAGACTGGTGTTGTCCCTTATCCCACCAGGTTTTCTTTGTCTTGATTGGTTTTGAGCCCTGAAAAATTCAGGAATTAGGTGAGAAAATTTTGAGAGCCTGCAAATATTCCTGCTGTGTCCTGATTTTTTTGTCTTAAAAAAATGTCAGGGAACGAGTCGGGAGGAAATTTTGGTCTTTTATATCTCCCCCCAGTGCTGTGTCTTGATTGGTTTTTCGTTTTTTTTGTGCATCCTAAAAAAATCAGGGAAAATTTGGTCGGATAGAAAAATTTTTTGGGCCACTACTATTTCCTGCTGTGTGCCCTGATTTTTTTAGCTAAAAATTCAGTGAGAGGGGGAGGAAAAAACTTTTGGTCTCTTATTTTCCCACCCAGTGCTTTGCCATCCTTATTGTTTTTGCCTGAAAAATTCAGGAAAGGAGGGAGAAATTTTGATCCTTTTATCCCAACCAGTCTGTGTCTGGTGATTTCGTTTTTTTGGCCTGAAAAATGCAGGGAAAATGGGGAGAATTTGTCCCGCTCATTCCTGCTAGCTCCTGCTTGTGTTTTTTTGCCTTTTGAACAAGAAGCGGTGGCACCTCCCAGGCTTGTTTTTTTCTCCATCCTGACCCCAAAGTTTCCTTGGATTCCTGTCTGTGGGTGTCTCATTTGTGAGTACCAAAGGACTTGGCAGACTTGTGTCCCTTTATCCATCAAGTGCAGATGGCCTGATTTTGTTTTCTTGACCTGAGAAATCAGGGAGAGGGGAGGAGGAAATTTGATTTCCTTTATTCCCACCGGGCTGTGGTCTTTGATTGGTTTTAGCCTGAAAAAATTCAGGGAAATTGGAGGAAATTTTGGTCACTGCCAAACGATTCCTGCTGTGGTCCTGATTGGTTTTTTGCCTTCTGGAACATTGAAGGGGCATTCTCCCAGGCTGGGTTTTTCTTTCATTCCTGGAGAAAAAAATTTTCCACCAATTTTTTTCGCGGCAAGAATTCCTGGATCCCTCTCGTGTTGTGGGCAGTGGCAAGACACTGGGTGTCAACCCGCAACCTGTTGCCCAGGTGTGTGAGGAGGAAGTGGCTGTTGTGCTGCGCTCTTGTTTATGCCTGGAGTTTCCAGAGGGAAAGAGCAAGGCCTTTTGGCTGGGCAAGCCCCACCCTGATAAGGAGCCAATTTTACCGAGGCAATTTTGCCTGTGCCCGGCTGGGCCCCACGGGCTGTTTACCCTGCGCTGCGGGGAGATTGTTATCGCCAGGTTTGGGGTGGGGGCAGCACCATGGGCACGTCTTCTCACCTTGGCCCTGCTCTGTTCCCAGGGCTCCTGCGATGATTTTATCTCCTTGAACCAGGCACTGCTCCCAGCTGCCACTTTCCTTTGGAAAAAGAAATACATTTGTATTTTATAGTATTGTTTATTTTAATTTTATTTTATGGTTTTATATTTTATATTTTACATTTTATATGTTACATGTTTATACTTTACATTTTAAATTATACATTTATACTGTGCATTTTTATATTTATTTTACATTTTATACTTTAAATTTTTAAATTATACATTTTATACTTTACATTTTATATTTATTTTTATATTTTATAATTTATATTTTATATTTTCAATTTCCGATTTACCAATTTATTATCGTTACATTTTATATTTATTTAACATTTTAAATTTTATTATTTTACATTTATACTTTACACTTTATATTTATTTTACTATTTTAAATTTGTTAATCTTTAAATTTTATACTTTACACTTTAATTTATTGTACATTTTATATTTTAAATGTTAAACTTTAAGTTTTGTATTTTACCATTTTTATTTTACATTTTAGTATATGTATTTTATATTTTTATAATTTATATTTATATGTTTACATTTTAATTTTTAATTTTATAACTTTACACTTTAGTATTTATTTACATTTATATTTTATATATAAAATTTTAAATGTAAACTTTACATTTTACACTTTACATTTCCTATATTTATTTTATTTTTATTAATTTATATTTTATATTTTACGTTTTACATTTTACATTTTATATTTTTCTATTTTTTACCTGTTATACTTACATTTTATATTTATTTTATAGTTTATATATTAAAAATTTCTATCTTTTCTAATTCTAAAATATAAATTTTAAATATTTTGCAAAAAGCCACCCATCATTTAATTAGCATTTTCACAATTCCTAAAGGCCAATCTGGTCTTAGGTCCACCAGTTGTTTCTATAATAACTGTGGATTTCTAATCATAAGTGCTCTTTGTCTTGCTTTCGGAAGATAAAAAAGGGGGATTTAAAGTGACAACAAAGGATGGGCTTGACAGAGCCCCCAAATGTGGGGAAAAACCCCAGGAATCCCTGGAGGTTTTGGGATCCTGAGTCCCAAGGGGAAATTAAAGGTCCCAAACAAAAGGATTTGGGGCTGACCAGAGCCCACCTAAAGGGGGTGGAGGGGCAGAAGACTGGGGGGGATAAACCCCAGGAATTCTCTGGAGATTTTGGGATCCAGAGTCCCCAAGGAAGATTAAAGGTGACAAAGAAAGGCTGGCTGAGGACCAGCCCCTAAGATGGAGGTGGAAGAGGAGCGAGTTGAGCGAGGGAAAACGCGGGAATTCTCAGGAACTTGGTTGGGATCCAGAGTCCCAAGGAGATTTAAAGGTTCCCAAACAAAGGATGCGACGGCACCAACAAAATTGGAGTGGAGGCAGGCAGAATTGGGGGGGATGAACTCAAGGAATTTCCTGGAATGTTGGGATCCAAGTCCCCAAGCGGGGATTTAAACGTCCCAAACTAAAGGATGGGGCTGGCACCCACAAAATGGGGAAAAACCCCAGGATTCCCTGGATTTTGCAGATTCCTGAGTCCCCAAGGGAAATCAAAGGGCCCAAACAGAAGGATGGGGCTGAGAGAGTCCCAGAATGGGGAATGAAACCCAGGAATTCTCTGGAATGTTTGGGATCCAGAGTCCCCAAGGAATTTAAAAGGTGACAAGAATGGATGGGCTGAGAGAGCCCCCAAAAGGGGAAAAACCCAGGGAATTCGCCTGGACATGTTGGGACCAGAGTCCCCAAGGAGGTTCAAAAGGTGACAAAGAAAGGCTGGGGCTGACAGAGCCCCAAAATGGGGATAAACCCAGGAATTCCCTGGAGTTTGGGATCCAGGGTGCTCCAGGACACCCAGGGCTGCTCTGGAGTCCCTTCCCATTTCTCACAGGTCCCCTCACTGCTCAAACCCGTTAGAAGAGCCTAATCTTAAAATCTAGGCTGGGCTTTAGGCCCTGCCTTGTTGTTTTACCCTGCCTGCCAGGGGTCACCAGGCCGGGGTTACCAGTTTACAGCTGGATTAAACATCTTAAAACCCGGCTTACCGGGCTTTGTTCCTTACTTAAATTCCCCACTGGATTGTGCTGAACTGCGTGTCCCCAGGCCAGGTGGCTGCTCGCCCCTGCCAGCAAGCTGTCTGTCCCACAGTTGTCTGTCTGGTCCCTCCTCTCACAGGCACATATGAGATTTTAAACCAGGCCAACCCTAAGCCATTATTTTACAGTTCTGGACTATTCCCAGTGACTTTTTTCCCTAAAACTTAAAAAAAAGCTGCTCAAATGCGACCAAAATAAGCTTGAAATTCCTCCCCAAAAGCTGGGGTGGCTGAAGGAACCTGCCCAGCCTCTTTCATCTGCGGTTGCTGACTTTCAAATTTAAAAATTTAAAAAAATAGAAAAAAAAATCAGCAAGTCACCTTCCTGCTGACAGCATTTTGCCTTTGTTTGGTGGTGCTTTTGGGGAGGGGAATTTTTTGGTGGTTAACGGTGTGTTGAAACCAGGATTAGTTGCAAATAAATCCATATTTTTACATTTGGAACAAATTCCCAGTGATTTTTCCCCTAAACTTAAAAAAAAGCTGCTTCAAAATGGACAAAAATAACCCTTGAAATCCTTCCCAAAGCTTGGGTTGGCACTGCAGGAACCTGCCCAGGCCTCTTTCATCTGCTGCTGGACTTCAAAATTAAAAAAAAACAAAAAAGAAAAAGCAAAAAAAAAATTAAAAGAAAAAAAAAATCAGCAAGTCACTTCCTGCTGACAGCAGTTTTGCCTTGTTTGGCGGTGCTTTGGGAGGGGCATTTTTTAGGTGGTTAATTGGTGTGAAACCAGGATGTATTGCAAAATAGAATCCATTATTTTTTACAGTTCTGGACCATTCCCAGTGATTTTTCCTCCCCTAAACTTAAAGAAAAGGCTGCTCAAATGGACCAAAAATAACCTTGAAATCCTTCCCAAAGCTTGGGGTGGCTGCAAGGAACCTGCCCAGGCCTCTTTCATCTGCGGTGCTGACTTCAAATTAAAAAAAACCAAAAAAAGAAAAAGTGAAAAATAATAGGAAAAAAAAATCAGGCAAGTCACCTTCCTGCTGACAGCATTTTGCCTTGTTTTGGGGTGCTTCGGGAGGGGCATTTTTTGGTGGTTAATGTGGTGATGAAACCAGGATTATTTTAAATACATTCCATTATTTTTACAGTTCTGGACCATTCCCAGTGATTTTTTCCCCCCAAATTTAAAAAAAAAGCTCTGCTCAAAAATGGACCAAAATAACCTTGAAAGTCCTCCCCAACAGCTTGGGGGCTGCGGAAGCTCCCAGGCCTCTTTCATCGTGCGTGCTGACTTCAAATTAAAAAAAAAAAAGGAAAAAAAAATAGAAAAAAAAATTTCAGCAAGTGGGACCCAGCTGCATGAGCAGGGATTTGCATGTTAATTATTTAATTGTTGGAGTGTTAATTATGTTAATTCTGAATTCTGGGGCTGTTTTCCTGCGGGGGACAGGGGTGCAGAGTCCCCCTGTGGTGGCAGCGGCCTCAGCTCGGATCTGCAGGACGTTTGGGTTGGGTTTGTGCCTCATGCCCTATAAACTGCATGTTGTTGGGGTTTGTGCCGTCATGTCCCTATAAACTGCAGACTGAGGGTGTCGTCACCCTAAAAAAAAACAAACCAAAACCACGAGGAGTCCAAGTGTGGCGTGGGAACTGAACATGAAACACCCCGAGCTGCTGACTCGCAAAGCCTTCAGTCCCTTGTGAGCAGCTCAGGGTTTAACCCTTGGTTGAATGCCAAATGTTCTCCTCTTTTTTTTTTTTTAATGTAAATTTAAATTTATTTTTATTTTATATTTTATTGTTCAAATTTCCAGCTCGACTGGTTTGGAGCCTCATTTGGGTACCCAGGAGGTTTGGGAGTACTCTCTAGAGCTTCCTGGTTCCTGTCAGACCAGTTCCAGCCCCGCCTGGCACAATCCCTGAGCAGAAATTTATATAGGTTTGGCCTTGTTGGTTTTTTGTTTTGCTTTGGTTTTGGTTTTTTTTTAATTGAAATCAAGAGAAATGCAAAAATGCTTCTGCAGCTAAATGCGAAGTGGAAAAATAAACCAGCCAGAGCAGCGTCTCAAACTCAGAAAAAGAAAGAGAAAGTAAGAGAAAAAGAAAGAAGGAAAGAGAGAAGAGAGAGAAGAGTAAGAAAGAAAGAAGGAGAAGACAAGAAAGAAAGAAAGAAAGAAAGAAAGAAAGAAAGAAACAAAAGAAAGAAAGAAAGAAAAAAAGAATAAGAAAAAAAATAAGAAAAATAAGAAAAATAAGAAAAAATAAGAAAGAAAGAATAAGAAAGAAAGAGAAAAATAAAGAAAATAAGAGAAAGAGAAAAAGAAAGAGATTAAGAACAGAAAAAGAGAAACAAAGAAAGAGTAGAAATAAGAGAAAAAGGAAGGAAGGAAAAAGAGAGAGAGAAAGAAAAAGAACAAGACAAAAGAAAGAAAGAATAAGAAATAAAGAATAAGAAAGAATAAGAACAAAGAAAAGAAAGAATAAGAAAGAAAGAGAAATAAGAGGAAAGAGAAAAAAGAAAGAAAGAAAGTTTTAAGAAAGAAAAAGAGAAAAGAAGAAAGAGAAAATAAGAGAAAAAAGAAAGAACGAATAAGAAAGATAAAAAGAAAAATAACAGAAACATAAGAGAAACAATGAAAATATAGAAGAGAAAATAAAAAAAAATAGAAAAAGAGAGAAAAAAAGAGAAAAAAAAATAATAAAAAAAGAAGAAAAATAAGGGAAATGGGAGAAAGAAAGAGAAAAGAAGAAAGAAAGAAAACCAAATTTGATTTTCTGGTGGTCCTTCCCGCTCTGGAAACTCCTCTGAAGCTCTTTGGAGAGCTGCACTAAGCCTCAAGCTCAGCCTTAAAACCCCAAGGGCAGAAATGAGGGACACAAAACCCGCTTAGAGGGCCCTGAGCCCACAGGAAATCTCTCTCGAAGGGTTTAACGGGCGCAAGCTGATTTAGAGGCCCTGGTGAACCCAGTGTTATAAATAAGAAGCTTGACTAGGCCAATATTCAAGCAGCAATCAATTTATTTATTTAATATGGTAAAGTTATGAGCAATACAGTGCCTGGTTACAGCGGGGGAAGTTTTCCCTCCAACTGCACACCGATAATTGAGGGATTACAGGTTATTATAGGGGCACTCATCAGGTTTTTCAGCAGTTTCTATTTCCAATTTTTTATACATCAGCAATATTTATTCCAAATTATTACATCACAATTCTATACACTATTGTTGATTTAGTTTCTCTCAAGATGTGTTTTTAAAGGAGTATCCCCAGATGGTCTGGTTCTAGTTTCCGACAGAAGGAAGATGAATCCCATCGGTGGAGTCCAACTCCCAAATGTGGGTCCACCTTTTTAATTGCAGAGACTATAAATCTAATAACAGTGATGTCAGCTTCCCTTTGGTCGAAACCATAAATCCTTGAGGTGTGGTCATCTTCTCTCTCAATCTCTCTCTTTTTTTAATTATTTTTATTCTTAATTTATTAAAAATATTTTTAAATTTTTTAAAATTATTTTATTTATTAATTTAATTTTAATTAATTGTTTTTATTTTATTAAAATTAATTTTAAATTTTTAAAAATTATTTTTATTAATTTAATTTATTGATAATTAATTATTTTAAATTTTTATTTTTAATCTATTTTAAAAATTTTTAATAATTTTATTTATTAATTTAATTTTAAATTAATTTTTAAATTTTTATTTTTAATTCATTAAAATTTAAAAACTATTTTAATCATTTTGTTTATTTAGTAAATTCATTTTTAACTAATTCTTTTTAATTTATTAAAATTTAAAAACTATTTTAATCATTTTGTTTATTTAGTAATTTAATTTTTAATTCATTATTTTAAATTTATTTTAATTTTGGTTTTTCTGGCTGTTTTTACACATGGGGGATGTTTCCCACCGGGATGGTTTTGCTGGATTCCCATTTTTTTTTTTGCTTGATTCCCATTTTTTCCTGCTGATCCATGTACCCAGGTGTGTTCAGAGCTCTGGATGTTTATCCAGCCTCTTCCAGGGGCCTCTGGAATATCCAAAATATCCCCAAATAGCCCCTGCAGCCTGTGCTGGGCTCTCCCAGGCCTCTCTCATCTGTGGTGCTGACTTTATTAAAAAAAAAAAAGGAAAAAAATAGGAAAAAAAACCCAAGTCCTCAGACTTTAATCCTTGGGTTTATTTTAAAGCTTTCAAAGGCAAATCTGGTTTGTGGTGAGAGATTTGCCTGATTTCCTCTGCTCTGGGCAGGAATGGGGTGGCAGATGGGGAGGATTTGGGGACCCTTGGCTGTGTCTGCTCTCAAACCTGGGCCTGCTGCACGAAATGGGGTCAGGGCAGAGCCCTGCTGGGCCAGGAGCTCTGAATTCCCCTTTCCCACAATTTCCAAATTTCCATTTTCCTTCCCCTCATTCCTGTCCCGTTCCCAATTCCTATTCCCAGCCCTGGGTGGGAAATCCCTTGGGCAGAGCAGGAATAAAACCAGAGCAGGAATAAAAGCAGCTGCAGGCTGCAAGCAAAAGGCCTCAAAAAAAAAAAAAATCCTATGACAGCCCAGAATCCTGGGAAATATTGGGAATTTTGAGACCTGGAGGTGCTGGAAAACCTCAGTGCCATCCCCATTTTTAGGGGTACAAGTGGGTGATGCTGCTCCTTGCTCAGGGGGATAGGAAAGGATCAGCTAAGCCCAGGATAATTTTCTAGAGGGCAGAAAAGGTCAGGCAAGTCCAGGATAATTTTACAGGGACCCAATCAGCAATCCCAGGGATAATTTCCCAGAGGGACAGGAGAGGTCAGCAAATCCAGAATAATTTTCCAGTGGGATACGAGAGGGTCAGAAAGCCCAGGTCGCTCGCCGGGTCCTTGGCGTGGTGTACACGGCCCTGGTTGCCACCTCCTCCTGCCATCCTGCTCTGCCTCCAGCTGCAGTGAAAAAAGGCTGGCAGGTGCCAGGCCCTCCCCTGCCACCGTCGGTCGGTGGGGGGCACTGTCACCTCTCGTGTCCTCCAAGGACACCTGGACCTTCTCCAGAAGGTCAGAAGAGGTTCAGGGTGCACTCACCCCTCATTCCTCCTAAGGACGCCTGGAACCTTCTCAAGAATTCAAGAAGCTTCAGAAAAGTGGCAGTGCACCTCTCGTGCCTGCAAGGGGCACCTGGGACCTTCTCCTCCCTTCAGAAGGTTCGCGGTTCAGAATTCAGGGTGGCACTGTCACCCCCCATCTCCTCCTTGGTGATCCTGTTCTCTCTGTCCCTGTCCATTCACTTCCTGTCCGTCCGCATTCCTGTGTCCTGCTGTCCCTCTGTATCCTTGCCTCTGTCCTATCCTGTCCGTCCCTCTATCCCTGTCCCCGTGTGTTGTCCGTGTGCCCTGGTTCCCTGTGCCTGCTACCTGTCCCTGTCCCCTGTCCTCATTGTCCTATCCCTTGATCCCTTGTCCCGTCTCTGTCCCTGCCTGTTCCGCTACCTATCTCATTCCCTTCCCTGTCCTATGCCTTGTCCCTGCGCTCTTCCGCTTCGATCCTCTTCCCCCTCTCCCTGTCCCTCTGTCCCTGTCCGGTTCCGTCCCCTGTCCCCTGTCCTAGTGCCTGTCCCTCCGTTCCCCTGTTCTGTCCCTCGTCCCCTGGTCCGCCCCTGTCCCGTCTGTTCCCGCCCTTCCGCCTTGTCCACCCCTGTACCTGTTGTCCCTGTCCTCCCGTCCTCCCCTGTCCTGCCCTGTCCCCTGTCCTTCTGTACCTCTCTGCCCGTCCCCCCTTGTCCCTTCCGTCCCTCCGTCCTGCACTCCCTGCTGTCCACTCGCCCTGTGGTCCCCCCCGTCCCCATTCCCTGTCATTGCCCTGTCCAGACCCTCTGTCCTCCCTGCTCCTCCTGTTGTCCCCCCCTCGATCCTCCCCCGGTAACGCCCCCCCGTCCACCCCCGCGCGCTGTGACGTCACCGCGCTGAGCTCAGCCGCTATTACCATACCGCCCTATTTGCATTCCCTCATTTGCATGCGGCGCGGCCAATGGAACGCCGCGGCCGCGCCGTGACGTCGCGCGCGAGCCGCCCTATATAAACCGCGCGCGGAGCCGGCGGCSGCCAGTCCGGGCGCCGCGGAGCCGCCGAGAAGGTCGCGGGTGTCGCCGCGTCCCCGCCGGGATGAGCCACCGCCACAGCCAGCGCCGCGGGCCCCGGGCCGACATGGTGCCCGAGATCGCCGCCGCCGTGGGCTTCGTGTCCGGCCTGCTGCGGACGCGGGGCTGCGTCAGCGAGCAGCAGCTGCAGGTCTTCAGCGGGGCGCTGCGGGAGGCGCTCACAGGTGAGCTCGGGGCGAGGGCGGTGACAGAGCCCGCTGGTGGCCCTCGGGGCCGGGCGGCCACTGGAGTGCTCCCCCCATGTGCCTTCCAGGACCTGGCGGCCCTTCCAGTGCCCTCTGTGCTCCTTCCAGGACCTGGCGTCCCTTT
>NDFG01000691.1:0-10613 GCA_002167245.1 Sporophila hypoxantha
AGGACACGGGGACAGGGTGGCAGCGTCCCGGGGTTTTTGGGTTTTTGCGTTCTCCCCCCCCGGGGCCTGTGACTCAGCCGGGATCAAAGGCTCCGCCTCCGGAGAGGTGACAGCCGCCAAGTGTCACCGGGGCTGCTGTCACCGCGCCGCCCGCGCGACAAAAGGAACAGAGGTGATCGTATGGCCCTGCGCTGAGGCTGGGGGTGGCCTTGTGCGTGGTCCTAAAGCCGGTGTCACATCCCCGCCTCTGTCACCTCTGTGTGGTCCCTGAAAACTGTCCCTTAAACCCAGTGCCACATCCCGTCCTGGTTCCCTGTTTCTGTCACCTTCCCTCTGGTTCCCATGTCCCCTAAATCTGGATGCCACTTTCGGCCACCTCTCTGGTCCCCTCATTGTCCCCTCCCCAGGTGTCACATCCCCATCTCTGTCACCTCCCTCTGGACACTGAATTGTCCCCTACACCGGTGCCACCTTTCCCCATCTCTGATCCCTCTCTGCCCCCTTCCATGGTCTCCCAAAACCCGTGCCACATACTCCCTCATGTTGTCCACCGTCTCTGTCACCTCTCTGGTCCTGCATTGGTTCCCTACACCCAGATTGCCACGCCCCTATCTGTGTCAAGCTCTGTGTTACCCTCTCTGTCCCCTGCCTGGACCCTGACTGTGTCCCCTAAACCCATCTGTCCCGTCTCTGTTTCACCTCTGCCTGGACCGCTGAAAATGTCCCCTGCCTGGTGGCCACGTCTCCATCCTTCACCTTCTGCCTCGACCGTGACCTGTCCCCTAAACCAGATGTCACATCCCCACTCTCTGTCAACCTCTTGCCTGACCCTGAATTGTCCCCTAAACCTTGGATTGCCACATTTCCTCATCTCTGTACCTCTTGGTCCCTGCATTGTCCCCTTCCCTGTTGTGCCACGTGGTCCCATCTCTGTCCCTGTCTGCCAGCTCTCTGTCCCTCTCTCTAGGTCCCCCCATGGTCCCCTTTCCCTGGTGCCACATCTCACTCTGTGTGCCCTCTCTGTCACCATCTGTGTTGTCCCGTGAATTGTCCCCTAAACCCAGTCCACTTCCCATCTCTTGTCACCTCTCGGCTCACCTTCTGATCCCTGAATTGTTCCCCATAAACCCAGCTGCACATTCCCCATCCTTCACTCTTTCACCTGTCTGATCCCCTGAATTGGTGCCTAAACCCGGTGTCACATTCCCCATCCCTGGTCCGTCTCTGTCCTCTGCCGTTGGACTTGGGGATTGTCCCCTACACCCAAGTTGCCACGTTCTCCTCTCTGTTCACCTCTCTGTCCCCTCTCTCTGCGTCCTGAATTGTCCCCTACACCCGGAAAAAATTTTAACGCAACACATAAGCACACATCAAGAATACCAACTCTTCTCTAAGGTCAGCAACTAGAAATTAAGTCCCTTATCCTAGGATCCAACATCTCCCTACTGGTAATGTCAACCTCTAACATAGTACAACCTACTGCTCGATCAGTGAATATAGTCCCCATAACAACCCAGAAAACTGCAAATTACACCAACATTTCTCTGATCACATCACATTACACACTCTACTGAATCACCTGAAAATTTAGTCCACACTAAATCATATAGAACTTAGAACCACCGATAATAGCACACTCTGATTCCCTCAATCATAGAAGGGATCCACTGCAAATTAGTCCCACCTAACACCCAGTGCAACACAACCAACCCAATCTACGAGCACACTACTCATGATCACACTCATCTAAGAATCCAACTGAATCGTCCCAAATAATCACGGATGCCAACATTTGACCAAACCTTCTAGTCCCAATACTTCATAGGTTGACAATGAATATGATCCCACAATACACACCTGAGAAATGCCACTCCCTTCATCTCTGTTCACCTCTCTGTCCCCTCTCTCTGGTCCCTGGGATTGTCCCCTTCCCTGGTGCCAATCTCCCTCTGTTGTCTCTCTGTCACCTCTGCCTGGTCATTTTGTTCTTAAATTTTAGTATTAATGGGGTAACCTGAATTGTCCCCTACCACCCGTAGCCACATTACCCGATTTCTGTCACCTCCGTTAACCTGTCCCCTCGATTGTCCCCTGAAACCTGTTGGCCAGGCCAGCTGGGGGACACCAGAAATTCCTGTGGGAATTCTGTGGGATACCTGTGGGAATCCTGCGGGGATCCTTGCGGAGGATCCTGCGGGGATCCATATAAGGGAATTCTGTGGGAATTCTGCAGGAATTCTGCAGGAATCCTGTGGGAATTCTGCGGGAATTCTGTGGGATTCTCCGGCCGTGGCAGCTCCCATGTCCAGCAATTCCGTGCTGGGACCCTCCCGGGACAGTGACAGTGTCAGTGTCAGGGACAGGACAGTGCCAGGACAGGACGGGGCTGCACGTCCCCAGAAGCCAACCCCGGCGGCGCAGGGAACTGGAATTGTCCGCTTTGTAGGAAACAAGACTGGAAGTTTGCGCTGCCGGTCCCGGCTCGGATAACCCCGGAGCTAGGCCCGGATAAAGGCCGGCGACAGCCGGGAACGGGAACCGGACAGGGACCAGGAAAGACCGGGACAGAAAAGGACCGGGACAGTTGAAGAGAGGACCGGGACGGGACAGGACTGGACAGCCGGGGAAAGGGACCGGGACAGGTCTGAAAAAGGACCGGGACACAGGGACCAGGAAAGGGACCGGGACAGAACAGGACAAGCCAGGAAAGGACCGGGACAGGGACCAGGAAACGCGACCGGACAGCCCGGGAAAGGGCCGGAATGGCGACCAGGAACGGGACCGGGATAGTCTCAAAAGGGAACCAGGAACGGGACCAGGACAAGCCCGGGAAAGGGGCGGAAAACGGGGACTGGGACAAGCCAGGAACAGTATGGACAGGACCAGGGACAGGACCGGGAAAGTGGATGGGAAGGGATAAGGACAGGGACCAGGACAGTGGACCAGGACAGGACCGGAAAGGACTGGAACAGGGATAGGGACAGGACCGGACAAGGCCGGACAGCCGGAAAAGGGACCAGGAGTTTGGGACTGGACCGGGACAGTCTGAAAAGGGACAGGGACAGGGACCGGGACAGCCGGGAAGGACCGGACAAGGACCGGGAACGGACCGCGCACGCCGCAGCCACGCCACGAAAAGGACCGGGACAGTCTGAAAGCGGTGCCGGGACAGCCTGGGACAGGGACCAGACAGGGACCGGGGACAGGGACCGGGACAGGGAACAGCTGGACAGGGACCGGACAGCCCAGGTGAAACAGGGCCGGGACAGTCTGGAAAAGGACACGGGGACAGCGGACCGGGACAGCCGGAGCCACCCCGGGACAGGGACGGAGCGGCCCGGAATCGTCTCTCCCCGCCGGGGCGTTTGGGTTGTTTTGTGGGGTTTTGCCAAGTTTTGGGGATTTTCACCGGGGATTTGTGGGGTTTGGCAGGATATTCACGAAGATTTTGTGGGGTTTGCAGGGATTTAATTGGGATTTAGTGGGATTTTTGGGGATTATAGGTGGGCTTTGCCGGTTTTTTTGTGGGGTTTTGTGGGATTTTTTGGGGATTTGGGATGTTTGTGGGGTTTTGTGGGGATTTAGTGGGTTTTGGATTTTTGTGGGATTTTAGTGGGGTTTTGGGAATTTTTTGGGATTAGTGGGGTTTTTGGGATTTAGTGGGAGATTAAGTGGGGTTTTTGCGTTTTTTTTTTTTGTGCGGACTTCAGGGGATTTTTGTGGGGATTAGTGGGGTTTTGCAGGAGCTTTAGTGAGGGATTTAGGAATTTAAGTGGTTTTTTGGGATTTCTGTGGGGCTTTAGTGGATTTTTGTCGGGGATTTAGTGGGGGATTTTTGGGATATATTGTGGGGATTTAGTGGTGGGTTTGCAGGGTTTTTTTGTGGGTTTTGTGGGGATTTAGTGGGGTTTTTGGGATTTTGTAGGGTTTTGCAGGGGGCTTTGCGGGTTTTTTGTGGGGTTTTGTGGGGATTTAGTGGGATTTTTTTGGGATATTTGTGGGGATTAGTAGGGTTTTGCGGATTTTGACAAGGGTTTTTTGCGGGGTTTTTTTTGGATTTTAGTGGGGTTTTCTGTGAGATTTAAGTGGGGTTTTGCGTTTTTTGTTTGGTGGGGTTTTGGATTGTAGTGGGGATTTAGTGGGTTTTTTTGTGGAGTTTTTTTTGTGGGGTTTTGTGGATTTTTGTTGGGTGATTTAGGATTTTGTGGGGTTTTGTGGGATTACAATGGGGTTTTGTGGGATTAGGATTTTTGTGGGGTTTTGTGGGATTTTAGTGGGTTTGGGGTTTTTGTGGAGTTTGAATCCGGGTTCAAGCCCGGTAGCGGCTTGGGCATCGGTTTCCTCTCCCTGTGGAGCAGGAGCGCCCCGAGGTTTTTTGGAGATTTCACCGGGATTGTGGGTTTGCAGGGATTTTCACGGGTAGTTGTTGGGGGTTTTGCAGGATTTAATGGGATTTAGTTGAATTTTTTGTGGGGTTTAGTGGGGTTTTGTTGGGATATTGTGGGTGATTTAAGTGGGGTTTGCATGTTTTTTTGTGGTTGTAGTGGGGTTTTGCAAGTTTTTTTTGTGGGTTTTGTGAGGGTTTTGCGGTTTCTTTTATTTGTATGGAGATTTTTGTGGGGTTTTGCAAGGTTTTTTTTTTTTTTGGTGGTTTGTGGGATTTAGTGGATTTTTGTGGGGGATTTAGGGATTTTTTTGGGGTTGGCAGGGGTTTTGCGTGGTTTTTTATTGTGGGGATTTTTGTGGGATTGTAGTGGGAGTTTTTTTGGATTTTTGTGGGGTGTTGCTAGGGGTTTTGTTGGGAATTTCTCTGTTTTGGGATTGGTTGGGAATTCAGGTTGGGATTTTTGTGGGGATATTAGTGGAAGTTTTATTGTGATGTGTGTTTTTGTGGGTATTATATTTGGGTTTTGGTAAGGGATAGTGGATTTATTTGGGGATTAGTCTGGAGTTTTTGTGGGTTTTTGGGTTTATATTCTTTTGTGGGCATATTTGTTGTGGATTTTTGTTGGGAGATAGCCTTTAGGGATAATTATTTTGTGACCCGTGGGTTTGTTAGATTGTTGGCACATTTACTTCTCTTTGTAGTGTGCTTTTGGGAATTCTTTGTGGACTTTTGCAAGTGGGTTTGCGCGCTTTTTGGTTTTTTTTTTTTTGGTGGGTTTGTGGGATTTTAGTGGTTTTTGTGGGGATTTCAGGATTTTTTGGGGGTTTTCCGAGCAGGGGTGTTTTGAGGGTTTTTTTGTGGGGTTTTTGTGGGGACTTGTTTAGTGGGGTTTTTATTGTGGGTTTTGTTGAGAGAGTTTTTGCAGGGGTTTTGTGGGATTCTGTGTGGGTTTTGTGGGATTCTCAGTGGGATTTTGTGGGGGATTTAGTGGAGTTTTTAGTGGGTATTTGTTGGGATTTCTTATTGGGTTTTTGTACGGATTTAGTGGGTTTTTTGTGGAGGAATTTAGTGGAGTTTTTGTGGGGTTTTGTAGGATTATTGGGGTTTTTTGTGGATTTAGTGGGATCTCTCGTCGGTGAATTTAAGGGATTTTTTTGGTGCGGTTATGGCAGGGGTTTGCGGCGGTTTTTTTTGGGTTTTTTGTTGGATTTTAGTGGTACGGTTTTAGGGATTTTTGTTGGAGGATTTAGGGACTTGAAGTGGGGGGTTTTGCAGAGGGTTTTGGCATTTTTCTTTGTGGGGGGTTTTTGTAGATTCTTTGATGGGGTTTGTGGTGATTTGTGTTTGGTGAAAATTGTGCATGGGGGGTTCTTTTTGGGTTCTGTGGGAATTTCTGTGGGGTTTTTTGTGGATTTTTGTGGGGATGTGTTGTTGGGGGAGGTGTTGTAGGGTTTTTTCAGGCGTTGGCGGTCTTCTGTGGAGATTTTGATAGATAGGTTTTGGTCAGGTTTATCTGTGGTGGTTTTTATATTTTTGGTGGTGTTTTGTGGAAATGTTTTGGGTGTGATATTTAGTGGGAATTTTGGAGATTTTTGGGATTTTGCGAGTGTTTTTGGGGTTTTCATTGGATTTTTTTGGATTCTTTGTGAGTTTTTCAGGAGCTTGTGTGTGGGACTTTTTCGTGATTTGGGTTTGTTGTGAAGGGCATAGTTTTACTTGGCTGTTTGCCTTGTGATTTCTTTGGGATTTTGAGGTGTGGATTTTTTGGAATTTTCCTGGATTGTTTTGTTTTGTCTTTGTGGGGGTTTTCCTTAGGGGATTTTTTTTTTGGATTTCCGTTGGATTTTTTTTGATTTTGAGAAATTTTTTTGGGGAATTTTTTGGGCATTTTTGGATTTCACTTTTTTTTTTTTTTAAAGTTTGAGGATTTATTTGGATTTTTAATTTTTTTTTTTTATCTTCATGGGAGTGAACTTTGTGTTTTTTTTGATTTCGCAACTGTTTTGAGGGATTTTTTGGGATTCACAGGATTTTGAGGAGTTTCTAGGGGTTTTGTGGGATTTTTGATTTTGTGGAATTTTGGACGCTATATTTTGGGATCCCACAGATTTTGGGATTTTGCGAGGGTTTTTTTGGAGGATTTTGCAGGGTCTTTGCGGGATTTTATTTGGGGATTTTCGCCGGAATCTGTTTGTTGAAATTTTTTTTTGGGATTTGGCTGATGTTTTGGTATTCTGCAGGATTTTTGGGATCTCACCTGTCTCTTTTGGATTTTCTGCCTATATCCCCGTGTGTCCCCTAGGGCGCTGCTTGTCACCCTTGAGGGCCATTGCTCTGGAGATTTTTTTGGAATCTCTTGGGTCTATTTTATGATGTTTTGGTTTTCACTGATGTTCCCCAGGTTGTGCTCCCCTTCAGGGCGGCGGTCGTCACCACTGGGGACCTGCCTCTGGGATTTTTCTTAAATTTCATGCAATTTTTGGGACTTCCTCAGTTCTTTTGGATATTTGGTGTCCTGACATCCCCATTGTGCTCCCCACAGGGCGTGCTGCACCATGCGGGCGTTGTCTGAGAATTTTTTGGAGGATTCCTGGATTATTTATGTTTCTGGTTTCCTATGTCCCTGTGTGTCCCCACAGGCACAGCGGCTTTCACCATGAGGGCCGTGTTCTCTGTTATTTTAAAATTTTACAGGATTTTTTGGGATCTCTTGGTTGGGGGGGGGGGGGTTTTCTTTTTTTTTTTTTATTTAGGGGAAAAAAAATTTTTTTTTTGGTGTCCTGATTCCCCCATGTGTCCCATAACAGATTGGTGGTGGTGTCACCATGGCGGCTGTGCTTAGATTTTGTGGGAGGTGTGGTCTTGGTCTTTTGGATATTTTTGGTGTGTGATGTCCCCCGTGATCCCTGCCAGGTGTGCTGTCACCCTGAGGGCTTGCTGTGGATTTTTTGGGGGATTCTGGGATATTTAATGGTTTTCTGATGTCCGATGTAGTCCCCGGTCGTCCACAGGCCTAGCTGCACGCATGATGGGCCGTGCTCTGGATTTTTTGTAAAATTTACTGGTTGTTTGGGGCTTTCTCGGCTCTTTTGGATATTTTGTTCCTGATGGTCCCCGTGTGGTCCCCTCAGTGCTGCTGTCACCATGTGGCCGTGCTTCTGAGTTTTTTAAATTTCACAGGATTTTTTTGGATTTCTTTGTCTCGTATGAATTGTGTGTCTTGATGTCCCCGTGTTCCCCTCAGGTCACTGCTGTCACCATTGCAGGCCCATCTTTTTAAATTTATATTTTTCAGTTGTTTTTGTGTGTGTTCCTAGATTTTGTTTGTGTCCCCTCAGGTCACTGCTGTCACCATGAGTTCTTTTGCTCTGGGATTTCTTGGGATTTCTTGGGTCTCTTTTGATTTTCTGTGTCCTGATTGTTTCATCGTGTTATGCAGGCGTGCTGTCACCTATTGCAGCCGTGTTTGATTTTTGGGGTATTTTATTATGTCTTGTCTGGGATGTCGCCGTGTGTGTCCCCGCAGGCGTGTCACCAATGCGGGGCCGTCTCTGGGGTTTCTAGGATCTCCTCTGTGATGTTTCAGTGTCCTGATGTCCCCGTGGTCCCTTGCAGGTGGTGGGCGTCGAGCGGCGATGAGGGCCGTGCTCTGTTTTTTTTAAGATTTCACAGATTGTTTATGTGTTGCCACCCGTCTCTCTCTTATCTTCTGTGGGGTGCTTCTGAGTGTCACCATGAGGGTCCGGCTCTGGGATTTTTAAATTTCTCCAGGATTTTTTGTGGATTTCTTGGGTCTCTGTGGGATATTTTGGTGTCTGATTCCCTGTGTGTCCCCTCAGGGCTTCGATGCATGTTTCACCATGCAGGACGTTTTTCCTCTGGATTTGTCTGGAAATTTCGTTGGGTCTCTTTTTGGATATTTTTTGTTCCTGATGTTCCCCGTGTGTCCACTCAGGCGCTTGCTGTCACCTGCGGGGCCGTGCTCTGATCTCTTGGGGTCCTTTGGAATTTTTGGTTGCCTGAGTGTCCCGTGCTGTCCCCTCAGGGATGGTGCTGTCACCATGCAGGCGTGCTCGTGGTTTTTTTGGGATTTCTTGGCGTTACTCTTTGGGAATTTTTTTGGTGGTCCTTGATGGGCCCAGTGTCCCCGCAGGCACCAGGGGTGTCACCATGCGGGCCGTGCTCTGGGATTTTTGGGATCTTTATGAGTTTTCTTTTGTTGATTTTCTTTGTCCTGATGTCCCCATGTGGGTCCCTGCAGGTGGTGGTGTCACCATGCGATTGCTGGTGCTTTTGGGATTTTCTTTGGGGTCTCTCTGGAATTTTTGGTGTCCTGATGTCCCCGTGTGTCCCCTCAGGTGCTTGCTGTCCACCATGGGGCGTGCTCTGGATTTTTTTAATTTTCCTGGGATTTTTTGGGCTTCCTTGGTTCTTTTGAATGTTGGTGTCCTGTTGTGTCCCCTCAGGGCGCTGCTGTCACAACACCCTGGATATTTGGGAGATTTCTTTGGTCTCTCGTAATGTGTCCTGATGTCCCTGTTGTGTCCCTCAGGCGATGCTTGTCACATCGGGCCTTGCTCTGGTTTTTTTGGGATCTATGAGTTTCTTGTTTGATTTTCTGTGTCCTGATGTCACCCGTGTGTTCAGCGTGGCTGGTAGTCACCATGAGGCCGTTGCATCTGGAAATTTTAAAATTGTCACAGGATCTTTGGATTTCTTTGGTGTCTCTTTGAATTTTTGGCAGGTCCTTTATTGTCCCGTTGTTGTCTATTGTATATTGAGGGCCGTGCTCTGGAATATTTTTGGATTCCTGGGAGTATTTATGGTTTTCTGGTGTCCTGATGTCCGTGTGTCCCCTCAGGGTGCTGCTGTCACCATGCGGGCCGTGCTCTGGGACCTGCTGCTGCTGCTGCTGTGGCTCTGCGCCCGCGCGCGCGGGGACTGCCGGGGGGACTGCCTGCACTGCGAGCGCCTGCCGCAGCGCCACCGCCTCGACCTCCTCGTGAGTGACACCCCTGTCACCCCCCTGTCACCCTGTCACCATCCTGGGGGGCTGGGGACATCCTGAGTGACACCTGGGGGGCTGGGGACATCCTGAGGGACACCACGGGGACTGCCTGCACTGCGAGCGCCTGCCGCAGCGCCACCGCCTCGACCTCCTCGTGAGTGACATTAGTGTCCCCTTGTCACCACCCTGGGGACATCCTGGGGGGCTGGGGACATCCTGAGGGACACCTGTGACACCAGGGGGGGCTGGGGACACCCTGAGTGACACCGCGGGGACTGCCTGCACTGCGAGCGCCTGCCGCAGCGCCACCGCCTCGACCTCCTCGTGAGTGACACCCTGAGGGACACCTGTGACACCTTGGGGACATCCTGGGGGGCTGGGGGACATCCTGAGGGACACCTGTGACACCTGGGGGGCTGGGGACATCCTGAGTGACACCTGCATCACCTTGTCACCATGCCGGGGGGCTGGGGGCATTCTGAGTGACACCAGCGTCACCTGGAGGGGCTAGGGGACATCCTGAGTGCCACCATTGCTGTCCCCTGTCCCCATGCCTGGGGGGTCTGGGGTCTATGGGACATCAGGAGTGCCACCAACTGTCCCGTCCCCATGCCTGGGGGATCTGGAGTCTGGGGGACATCAGGAGTGCCACCACTGTCACCTGCTGGGGACATCCTGAATGACACCAGTGTCACCTGCTGGGGACATCGGGAGTGACACCAGTGTCACCTGGGGGGGGGCTGGGGGACATCCTGAGTGCCACCAGTGTCACCTGGGGGGCTGGGGGACATCAGGAGTGCCACCACAGCTGTCCCTTGTCCCCACCCCTGGGGTGTCTGGACACCCTTTTCCGTCTGACGGGGTCTGAGGGACACCATGGGTGACAGCAGTGTCACCTGCTGGGGACATCAGGAGTGACACCAGTGTCACCTGGCACCGTGCATGGGGGGCTGGGGGACATCCTGAGTGACACCAGTGTCACCTGCTGGGGACATCCTGAGTGACACAGCATCACCTGTCACCACGCACAGGGGATCTGGGGGACATTGTGAGTGCCACCACTGCTGTCCCTTGTCCCCACGCCGGGGACATCCTGAATGACACCAGTGTCACCTGCTGGGGACATCCTGAGTGACACCAGTGTCACCTGCTGGGGACATCCTGAATGACACCAGTGTCACCTGCTGGGGACATCCTGAGTGACACCAGTGTCACCTG
>NDFG01000692.1:2811-15464 GCA_002167245.1 Sporophila hypoxantha
AAACAGCCAAAACCAGCCAAAAAAAACCACCCCCAAAACACCAGGGACCACCCCAAAACCACCCCAAAGGCACCCAAAATACCCCCAAAACAGGCCCAAACCCCCCAGCGAACACACCAAAAAACAGGTCCCAAAAGACCGAGGAACACCCAAAAACACCTGGAAACACCCCCAAAACACCCCGTAACACCCCAATAAACGCCAACAAAGCCACCCCAGAACACCCAGAACACCCCAAAACCACCCAGAACACCCCCAAAACCCCCCTGGAACAGCCCCAAATACCTTGAAACATTCCCAAACCACTTCCAAGCTGCCCTGTAAAACACCCCAAAGCCACCCCAAAACACCCCAAAAGACCCCAACTTCCCCCCAAACCCCCTGAACTTCTCAGAAACAACCAAAACCCCCCAAAACCTCTCCAAAACGCCCTTGGGACCACAGCAGAAGCCCCCCTCTAAACCGACCCCAAAAACCCCAGAACACCCAAAAACCACCCCCAGAACCTGAGAACAGCCCCAAAGCCACCCCAGCGCGACCCCATTCCCCCTCTCCCTCCTCTCTGACATTCCCCTAACCCCCCAAAATCTCTCAGCTCCCCCAAAACACTCGGGTGCCCCCCCAGAACCCCCCAAAAAAATCTCCGCCTGAATCCCCAAAGGGCCCCCCCCACAACCCTTGGGCCCTCGCCAGGACCGCCAAATCCCCTCAAACACTTCAAATCCCCCAAAATCCCCCAAATCCCCCAAACCCCTCCCAGAGCCCCCCAAATCCCCTTCAAAACACCTCAAATCCCCCAAATCCCCCAAATCCCTTCCCAGACCCCCCAGATCCCCCAACTCCCCATAAACCCCCCCAAATCCCTCCCAGATCCCCTAAATCCCCCAAAAATTCCCCTCAAATCCCCCCAAACCTCCCCCAAATCCCCCCAAAAATCCCACCCAATCCCTCCCTCAACCCCCCAAATCCCCCCAACCCCCCAATGCCTCAAAAACAACGTCCAAAATCCTCCCCCAAATCTCCCCAGAAACCCCCCAACCCCCTCAAAACCCCCTGAAACCCCTCCAACCCCACAAATCCCCCCCAAACCGCCCCAAATCCCCCCAACCCCCTCCAATCCCTCAAACCCCGCAAATCCCCCCAATCACTCCAAAATCCCCCTGAAAATCCCCCAACCCCCCAAAAACCCCCAAACTTCCCCTCAAGCCCCCCAAATGCCCCCAAACTCCCCTCAACCCTCCCAAAATGGCCCACAAAGTCCTCCCCCAAATCCCCCCAGGGACCCTTTCCAGACCCCCCAAATCTCCCCAAACCCCCCCAATTCCCCCAAATCCCCCCAAACCCTTCCCAGACCCCCCAAACCCCCAAATCCCCCAAATCCCCATTCCCATGCAGGCCCGGCTGAGAGGAGATGCGGAACCGGCACTCGAGCCGCCCCCGGCCCCGGCCCCGGCGGGGGAGTGAGTACCTGGGGGGCCGGGACCCCAAAACCCCCCTGGGGGGAGGGGCAGGTCTGACCGTGCCCCTCCCCCATCCCCCAGGCAGGATTTGGGGCTCCTGCCCCCCCGAGGAGGGGCCCGAGCTGTGCTGTCCCAAGTGCCAGTACAAAGCGCCGCGACATGGGACACGCTGCAGATCCACGCATGGACTGCATTCAAGTGAGATGGGGGCAAAACCCTGCACCCCAAAAAACAGCCCAAAACAGCCCCCCCTGCCACCCCAAAAACAGCCCCAAAACAGCCCCACAAACAGCCCCCCCAAAACAGCCCCCCTGCACCCCAAAAAACAGCCCCACCAACAGCCAAACCAGCCCGGAGGCACCCCACAAACAGCCCCAGGGCACCCCAAAATCATCCCTGGGGTGCCCCAAACCGCCCCACAGCACCCCAAAATCACCCCCAGGATGCCCAAAATTCACCCCCAGGATGCTAAAATCAGCCCCCCTGGGACCCCAAAAAAACCACCCGGGGTACCCCAAAAAACCCCCAGGAGCCTCAAACCCAAGGGGACCCCAAAACCTCCCAAAAAACCCAAAGTTTATTTCTCTTGGAATCTCCTCCCTGGATCCACAGCAGGGACTGGATCAGGTGGGGGGAGCACCCCCAAACCCCCCATGAACCCAAAATCCTTCCTGGGGAACCCCAACCCCCCCCGGGATTTCGGGGCCCTCCCCCCTCAATAAACCCCCCAGGATTTGTCTGAAATCTCTTTTATTGCGCCATTTTCTGTGGGGTTCCCACCTGCACCCCAACCCCCTCACTGTGACGGGGGTCTCGGCCCTCCCCACCCCACGGGGGGTTTTGGGGGGGGGCGTCACGCGGGGGGGGATTTGGGGGCTCGAGGGGCGGCTGCCCGCCCGCTGCTCATCGGGCCACAGCCTGGGCGGGGGGGGTGATCCTGGGAGGGGCCCAAAAACGGGGGGGATTTTGTGTCCCTCAGTTGTGCAGAGCTGGGCAGGATCGGGGAAGCCCCCTCAGGGGGATTTGGGGGTCACCTGCAGCGGCTGGGGGGTTGGGGTGCCCTGGAAGGGCTTTGACCAAAACTGGGGGACTTAATGGGATTTTTGGGGGGGTTTGACCCATTGGACTTTGATTTGGGATTTTTTGGGGGGGTTTGACCAAATTTGGGGACTTTGATGGGAGTTTTGGGGGGTTGACCCAATTTGGGAGACTTTAATGGGATTTTTTGGGGGGTTTGACCCAAACTGGGGGGACTTTGATTGGGGATTTTTTTTGGGGGGTTTGACCTTGAAATTTTTTGGGGCAGCTTTGATGGGATTTTGAGTGGAGGTTGATTGGGATTTTTTGGAGATTGCCCACAGCCCGAGCCCAAGGATTTTGGGGTTTCTTTGGGGTCTCTCCCGAGCAGGGCCTGACCCAACTTTGGGTTTTTCTTTGGGTCCCTTCACCGGGAGCTGTGGCAGGGTTGGGATTTCCCCCAATTTGGGGATTTTTGGGGGTCTCTCCCCTTGTTCAGGGGCTTCAGCGGTGGATCTGACCCAACTTTGTAGCTTCTTTGGAGGTCTTCTCCGGGGTGACATCTGACCCCCTTTGGGGGTTTTTGGGGGTCTCAGGGTGACTCTGACCACCTTTGGGGTTTTCTTGGTGCGGCTCGGCTGGTGACTCTGACCCACCTTTGGGGTTTTGGGTCTCTCCCCTATCGGGGTCTCAGGGGTGGTCTGACCCACCTTTGGGGTTTTCTTTGGGTCTCAGGGTTGACTCTGACCCACCTTTGGGGGTTTTTGGGGTCTCTCCCCTAGCAGGGTGGGGCTTTTAGGTGGATCTGAACCCACCGTTGGGGCTTTCTGCGGTCTCAGGGGTGACTCTGACCCACCTTTGGGGGTTTTTGGGGGTCTCTCCCCTAGCAGGGGGCCCGGGGGGGCGGCGAGACTTGGGGTGAGGGGGCTGGCGGCAGCTCTCGGTGGTTCTGGGGGCCCCCGGGGGGGCACCTCGATCACTCGGGGGTTGTTCGATGACCCCGCGCCCCGCGGGGCCCTTCTCCACCACGCCCACGATCCAGGCTGCAAGCCCCGGGCCCGGCCGGCCGCCTTTCAGCTCGCGCAACCGGGGCCGGCCTGGGCGCGGGGAAGGGACCACCAACAATCCTCCATGTGAACATGAATGGAGTGTCACCCCAAAAACATCTATAAACATTCTAAAAACAGCCCAAACACAGCCCAAACAACCAGAACCGGGCCGCGGCCTGGGACGCGGGGCAGCACCACCAGCAATTCTCCTGTGGCGACGAATACGTGTGTGACCTAAAAAACTATCCTTAAAAACATCCCAAACACGACCCCGAAACACAGCCCAAACACACTCAGGAACCGGGTCTTGTTTGGCCTGGTGCGGGCAGCACCACAACAATCCTCCTGTGAATGAATGGGAGTGTCACCCCAAAAATACCCATAACACCTCCCAAATACAGCCCAGAAACCCAGCGGCCTGGCCCCAGCCCAGGGCCCAAGCCCCTGTGAAACAGCATTCTTAATCAAACTAACCATCAAATCTCATCTAGATTTTCTTGAAACAGGGGTGTTGTGTTAGTGTTTTTGTCACCCCATTGGAAACATCCCAAACACACCAGAAAATATCCCAACACACTCCAAATAACCCCAGAACCGGGCAGCACCCACCAGGAGCCCCCCTAAGGATAATGGGAGTGTTACCCAAAAAACACCCCAAAAACACCCCAAACACAGCCCAGACCGGCGGCCTGAGCACGGGGCAAGACACCAACCAGCCCCAATGCAACGGAGAAATCCGCGCAGTAAATGTCGGCCTGGGGATGTTGGGGGGGTCAGGACACCCCAAAATCCAACCGGGGAACCCCAAAATCCAACCAGGGAACCCCAAACCCAACCAGGGAACCCAAAATCCAACCAGAGAACCCCAAAATCCACCCAAATCCACCCCAAATCTACCCAAACCCCCCAGTGCTGCACGCTCTGCCTCAAAATCCGCGTGGTAAATGTCGGCCTGGGGATGGTGGGGGGGTCAGGACACCCCAAAATCCAACCAGGGAACACCAAATCCATCCAGGGAACCCCAAAATCCACCCAGAATCCACCCAAATCCAACCAGGGAAGCCCCAAAATCCAACTGGGGAACCTCAAACCCACCCAGGGAAGCCCAAAATCCACCCAGAATACACCCAAACATCCCCCAGTGCTGCGCGCTCCGCCTCAAAATGCGCTCAGTAAATGTCGGCCTGGGGACACCGGGGGTCAGGACACCCCAAAATCCAACCGGGGAACCCCAAATCCAACCAGGGAACCCCAAAATTCACCCAAAATCCACCCAGAATACACCCAAACACCCCCCCAGTGCCGCACGCTCCGCCTCAAAATCCGAGCGGTAAATGTCGGCCTGGGGATGTTGGGGGGGTCAGGACACCCCAAAATCCAACTGGGGAACCCTAAATCCGACCGGGAAACCCCAAACCCACCCAGGGAACCCCAAAATCCATCCAGGGAACCCCAAATGCAACCAGGGAACACCAAAATTCACCCAAACCCCCCACAGTGCTGCGCGCTCCGCCTCGAAATCCGCGCGGTAAATGTCGGCCTGGGGATGTTGGGGGAGTCAGGACACCCCAAAATCCAACCGGGGAACCCCAAAATCCAACCAGGGAACCCCAAACCCAACCAGGGAACCCCAAAAATCCAACCAGGGAACCCCAAAATCCACCCAAATCCACCCCAAATCCAACCGGGGAACCCCCAAATCCACCCAAACCCCCCAGTGCTGCGTGCTCCACCTCAAAATCCACCCGGTAAATGTCGGCCTGGGGATGTTGAGGGGGTCAGGACACCCCAAAATCCACCCAGGGAACCCCCAAATGCAACCAGGGAACCCCAAAATTCACCCCAACCCCCCCAGTGTTGCATGCTCCGCCTCGAAATCAGTGCGGTAAATGTCGGCCTGGGGACACCGGGGGTCAGGAACCCCCAAACCCAACCGGGGAACCCCAAAATCCACCCAAATCCAAGTGGGGAACCCCCAAACCCAACCGGGGAACCCCAAAGTCTCCCCAGACCCCCCCAGCTCCACCCTGGTGATGTCAGCCTGGATTTTAGGGGGGCTCAGGGGTGGGGTCAGGACCCCCCCAGGATCCCCCAAATCCCACTGGGCCCCCCCAAACCTCCTCAGGGGGGCTCTGGGGGGGTCAGGAGAGGTTTGGGGGGGATCAGGGGGACTTGGTGGTCAAGGTGGGCGTCAGGGGAGATTGGAGGGTTCTGGGGGACTCTGCGAGGGGTCAAAGGGGAGGTTCAGGGGGAGATCTGGAGGTCTGGAGACTCTGGGGGGAGTCCAGAGCCTCCAGGACCAGCCTGAGCCCCTTCAGGAAACCCTTCAAGACCCCTTGGGAACCCCAAAGCCCCCTGATCCTGCCACAGAGCCCCCAGCCCCACTGGGGGACGCTGCCCGGGTCGTTGGGGGGTCAGGGTGTCTAGGACCCCAGTCATCCCACCGAGGGGACATGAATTGGGTCTGGGGGGCTCAGAACCCCCCTGGGCCCCCATCCACCTGGGCCCTGCATGCACCGGGATGGGTCTCCAGGGCCCCCCCCCAGCGCCCACCTGGCCCTGCAGCACCGGGATGGTCTCCAGGGAACCCCTCGCCCCACCTGGGCCTGCAGCCCAGGGATGGTCTCCTCGCGCCGCCCCTAGCTGCCTGCGCTCAGGCCTCGGCCTTGAGGCGGTCGATGAGCTCCTGCTTGAGAGCCAGCGCTGCCTCGGCCGCACGGAGCTGCTCCTGCGTCACCTGGGGGGACAGGGACACCTGTGACACCTGTGACACCTCAGAGAGCACCTGTGTCACCTCAGAGAGCACCTGTGTCACCTGTGACACCCGTGTCACCTGTGAGAACACCTGTGACACCTGTGTCACCTCAGAGAGCACCTGTGACACCTGAGAGAGCACCTGTGTCACCTGTGTCACCTCAGAGAGCACCTGTGACACCTGTGACACCTGTGAGAGCACCCGCGTCACCTGTGACACTTGTCTCACCTGAGAGAGCACTTGTGTCACCTGTGACACCTGTGACACCTGTGACACCTGTGACACCTCAGAGAGCACCTGTGTCACCTGTGAGAGCACCTGTGTCACCTGTGTCACCTCAGAGAGCACCTGTGACACCTGTGTCACCTCAGAGAGCACCTGTGACACCTGTGACACCTGTGACACCCCCCCACTGCACCCCCAGCGCCGCCTCAGCTGCACGGAGCTGCTCCTGTGTCACCTGGGGGGGACAGGGACACCTGTGTCACTGTGAGAGCACCTGTGACACCTGAGAGAGCACCTGTGTCACCTCAGAGAGCACCTGTGACACCTGTGACACCTCAGAGAGCACCTGTGACACCTGTGTCACTGTGAGAACACCTGTGACACCTCAGAGAGCACCTGTGTCACCTGTGTCACCCCCCCCACTGCACCCCCAGCACCGCCTCGGCCGCACGGAGCTGCTCCTGCGTCACCTGAGGGGGGACAGGGACACCTGTGAGAGCACCTGTGACACCTGTGACATCACCTGTGACACCCCCTGGGGGTCACCTCTGTCACCCCCAGTCCCCCCCACTGCACCCCCAGCGCTGCCTCAGCTGCCCAGAGCCGCTCCTGCATCACCTGGGGGTGACAATGACACCTGGGGCTCACCTGGGGGACACCCGTGTCACCTGAGGGATCACCTGTCACACCTGGGGGGCACCTGTGTCACCCCCAGGTCCCCAAGTGCAGCCTCAGCTGCTCCTGGGCCACCTGCAGGGGGACAGTGACACCTTGGGGGTGTCACCTGTGTCACCTGAGGGATCACCTGTGTCACCTGTGGGATCACCTGGGCCACCTGGGGGTCATCCATGTCACCCCCAGCCCTCACCTGCACGCTCCTGTGTCACCTGAGGGATCACCTGCATCACCTGGGGGGTGGCACTGTCACCTGGGGACTCACCTGAGGGCACCTGAACCACCCAAGGGCCACAGGGACATTCCAGTGTCCCCAGGAGGGAATGGAACGGGGACAAGGGGCTGCCCCGAGGTCCCCAGGTTGTCCAGTATCCCAGGTATCCCAGGTGTCCCAGGTGTCCCAGGTGTCCCAGGTTACCCCGAGGTGTCCACAGTGTCGCCACGTATATCACCCAGGGTCCCCAGGTGCCCCAGGTTGTCCCAGCGTTGTCCCCAGTATCCCCAGGTGTCCCCAGGTGTCCCCAGGTGTCCCCAGCCCTCACCTGGCTCCGTTTGTCCCCCTCCAGGCTGGCTTTGATGTGGGCATCGTACTCCTGGAACAGGTGATGGTACGCGACCTGCAGCTGCACCAGCTTCCTCCTGGGGACAGGGGGGACATTGGGGACATTGAGGGGACATTGAGGGGACATTGGGGACACTGGGTACATTGATTGGGGACAGGCAGCCTGCAGCTGCACCAGCTTCCTCCTGGGGACAGGGGGGACATTGGGGACAGTGGGGACATTGAGGGGACATTGGGGACACTGGGGACATTCACTGGGGACATTGGGGACACTGGGGACATTGAGGGGACATTGGGGACATTGAGAAGACACTGGGGACATTGGGGACAGGATGCCTGCAGCTGGACCAACTTCCTCCTGGGACATTGAGGGGACACTGGGGACATTCATTGGGGACAGGCAGCCTGCAGCTGCACCAGCTTCCTCCTGAAAGGGACATTGGGGACACTGGGGACATTGAGGGGACATTGAGGACATTCATTGGGGACATTCATTGGGGACAGTGAGGGGACATTGGGGACATTCATTGGGGACACTGGGGACACTGGGGACATTGAGGGGACATTGGGGACAGGTGGCCTGCAGCTGCACCAGCTTCCTCCTGGGGACATTGACTGGGGACACTGGGGACATTGGGGACATCAGGCACATTGAAGGGACATTGGGGACATTGATTGGGGACATCAAGGGGACATTGACTGGGGACATTGAGGGGACAGGTGGCCTGCAGCTGCACCAGCTTCCACCTGGGGACAGGGGACAGCAAGGGGACACTGGGGACACTGGAAACATTGAGAACAACATTGGGGACATTGGGGACAGCAAGGGGACACTGGGGACATCATCAGGGACAGGTGGTTTCTGCCTTGGGGACACTGGGGCCATTGCGAGTGCCACTGCCTCCCCGTGTCCCCTCACGGGGACAGGCGGCCGCAGCTGCACCTCCCACTGGGACACTGGGGACAGCGAGGGGACACTGGGGACACCAATGGCTGTCCCTAGGTGCCACCCTCACCTGTGTCCCCAGTGTCACTCACTCCTCCCCAATGTCCCAATGTCCCCCTGTCCCCAGTGTCACTCACTCCTCCCCAGTGTCCCCAATGTCCCCAATGCTGTCACTCACTTCTCCTCGGTGGCCCCAATGTCCCCATGTCCCCAGTGTTGTCACTCACTTCTCCTTGGTGGCCCCAGTGTCCCCATGTCCCCATTGTCACTCACTCTCCCCCAATGTCCCCAATGTCCCCAGTGTCCCCATGTCCCCATTGTCACTCACTCCCCCCCGGTGTCCCCAGTGTCCCCATGTCCTCATTGTCACTCACTCTCCCCCAATGTCCCCAGTGTCCCCATGTCCCCATTGTCACTCACTCCCCCCCGGTGTCCCAATGTCCCCCTGTCCCCAGTGTCACTCACTCCCCCCCGGTGTCCCCAGTGTCCCCAATGTCCCCATTGTCACTCACTCTCCCCCAATGTCCCCAATGTCCCCATGTCCCCATTGTCACTCACTTCTCCTCGGTGGCCCCGCGCCGCTCCACCCTCAGGGCGGTTTCCAGGTTGGTCACCTGCAGCCGGAGCTGGTCCAGCTGCACCTGGTGGCCCTGGGCCACCTCCTCCAGCTGCTGGCASCGCTCGGCGTCACCGCGGGCTCTGTGACAGAGGGACAGACACCCCATTGTCACCCCGTGCCACCCCATTGTCACCCTGTGCCACCGCATTGTCACCCACTGTCACCCTGTGCCACCTCCTCAGCTGCTGGCACCGCTCGGTGTCCCCATGGGCACTGGGACACCCCGCTGTCACTCAGTGCCACCCTGTGTCGCCCTGTGCCACCCCTGTCACCTCCTCAAACTGGTGGCAGCACCAGCATCCCCTTGGGCTCTGCGTGTCACCCAATGTCACCCAGTGTCACCTCCTTGAGCTGGTGGCACCGCTCAGCATGCCCCGAGCCCTGTGACACCCCGGTGTCACCCGATGTCACCTGTGCAGGTGTCACCCCCACCTGTGCTCCGCCTGGCTCTGCTGTGCTGTCCCCTCCCCTTGGGGACAGCCCCTGATCTCCAAGTGTCCCCACGTGTCCCCAGGCTGTCCCCCTAGGCTCTCACCCACCCTGCCGTCCAGGTGCTCCCACTCTGACAGCTTGGCATCTGCAGTGTCCCCTCCCCTTGGGAACTCACATATCCCTACCCGCCACTAGGGCTCCCCAGTGTGTCTCCCATGTCCCAGTGTCCCCCCAGGATGTGCCCAGTCCCCCAAGGTGTGCCCATGTCCCCCCATGTCCCCATGGGTCCTCCCCATGTCCCCCCAGGTGTTTCCCCACCTGCGCTCCAGGTCTCTCTCTCTGCCCGGCGTGTGTGTTCCCTCTTTTTTCCCCCCTTTGGAGGGACAGTCCGCTGACCCCCAGTTCCCCAGTGCTATCACCCCCCAGGATGTTCCCCATGTTCCCCCATGTCCCCCCAGGTGTCCCCATGTCCCCCCAGGTCCCCCCAGGTGTCCCCACCTGCGCTCCAAGGTGTCCCCGCCATATCCCCAGCTGTCCCCCATGTCCCCCCATTGTCCCCCCAGGTGTCCCCCGATGTCCCCAGTGTCCATTGTGCCCCCCATGTCCCCCCATGTCCCCCCACCTGCGCTCCAGGTGCTCTCTCTCCGCCCGGCTCCTCTCCAGGCGGTTCTGGCTCTCCCGGAGCTCCCCCAGCAGCGACGTCACCTGAGCCTGGACCTGGGCCTTGTCCTGCTGGGGACAGGGACAGGGACACTGTCACCCCTGTGTCACCTGGGGACAGGGACACTGTCACCCCCTGTGTCACCTGGGCCTTGTCCTGCTGGGGACAGGGACAGGGACACTGTCACCCTCTGTGTCACCTGGGGACAGGGACAGGGACACTGTCACTCTCTGCATGTCCCCAGCTATCCCCAGGCGTGTCCGGTGTCCCCACCTGTCCTCAGCATCCCGAGCTGTCCCCATGTCCCCAGTTGTCCCTGTGTCCCCAGGGCTGTCCCCATGTCCCCAGTAGCTCTAGCTGTCCCCAGTGTCCCCACGTCCCCAGGGCTGTCCCCATGTCCCCATGTCCCCAGTGTCCCCATGTCCCCAGGGCTGTCCCCAGCTGTCCCCATGTCCCCATGTCCCCAGGGCTGTCCCCATGTCCCCAGGGCTGTTGTCCCCAGCTGTCCCCCTGTCCCCAGGGCTGTCCCCATGTCCCCATGTCCCCATGGCTGTCCCCATGTCCCCATGGCTGTCCCCATGTCCCCATGTCCCCATGACTGTCCCCATGTCCCCAGGGCTGTCCCCATGTCTCCAGTAGCCCCAGCTGTCCCCATGTCCCCAGGGCTGTCCCCATGTCCCCAGGGCTGTTGTCCCCACATGTCCCCATGTCCCCAGTGTCCCCATGTCCCCAGTGTCCCCATGTCCCCGGTACCCCCAGCTGTCCCCATGTGTCCCCATGTCCCCGGTACCCCCAGCTGTCCCCATGTCCCCAGGGCTGTCCCCATGTCCCCAGGGCTGTTGTCCCCATGTCCCCATGTCCCCAAGTGTCCCCATGTCCCCGGTACCTCCAGCTGTCCCCAGTGTCCCCACGTCCCCGGTACCTCCAGCTGGCGGCGCAGTCCCTGCAGCTGCAGCTCGGCCGCGCGGGAAACGTCCTGAGCCCGGAGCTCGGCCACGGCCACGCGGGAGCGCAGCGCCACCAGCCTGGGACAGGGACACCCGTGTCACCAATGTCACCAAGGGTCACTGGTGTCACCCAACCCTGCCCAACACCACCCACAGCGCCACCAGCCTGTGACAGGGACACCCGTGTCACCAGGGCTCATTGGTGTCACCAAACCCTGCCCAATGCCACCCACAGGGCCACCAGCCTGGGGACAGGGACACCCGTGTCACCAATGTCACCAGGGCTCATTGGTGTCACCCAACCCTGCCCAACACCACCCGCAGGGCCACCAGCCTGGGGATAGTGTCACCAAATGTCACCGAGGGTCATTGGTGTCACCAAACCCTGCCCAATGCCACCCACAGTGTCACCAGCCTGGGGACAGTGTCCCCAGAGTGTCCCCAGAGTGTCCCCAACACCCCCAGCCTCCCTCAGCCATGGCCACCACCCACCTAGGGGGTCCCCAAAGTGTCCCCAAAGTGTCCCCCAGCTGTTCCCAATGCATCCTTGAATGTCCCCAAGTGTCTCCAAATGTCCCCAAAATGCCCCAACTGTCCCCAAAGTGCTCCTGAAGCGACTCCAAAGTGACCCCAGGTGCCCCAAGGTGTCCCCAAGTGCCCCCAAGTGGCCTCAAAGTGCTCCCAAATTGTCCCCTGGTGTCCCCAAAGTGCCCCCAAGGGGCCCCAAAGTGTCCCCAAGTGTCCCCAAAGTGCCCCCAAGCGGCCTCAAAGTGCTCCCAGACTGTCCCCAATGTCCCCAGACTGTCCCCAATGTCCCCAGACTGTCCCCAGTGTCCCCAACTCACTCAGCCTCAGCCTCTGCCAGGCGCTGCCTCAGCTGCTCCTCGGAGCTGGGGGGACACGAGGGGGTCAGGAGGGCTTGGGGACATCAGGGTGTCCCCAAGGGGGACAGAGGGGACAGAGGGGACAGCGGGGAGAGGCTCACCTGGGCTCTGGGGGGGCCCCGGGGGGGGCCTGGGGGGGCTCCGGGACAGCGGGGACATCGTCCAAGGGAGGGGACACCGACAGGGGGGGCTGTGGGGACATCAAGGGGACATCAGGGGGACATCAGGGGGACATCAGGGGGACATCATTGGGGACATCAGGGACAGTTGGGGACATCGTCCAAGGGAGGGAACACCGAGCGGGGGAGCACCTCGGGGGGCTGTGGGGACATTGGGGACACCCCGGGGGACACCGGGGCCAGGGAGGGGACACTGCGGGGAGGGGGGAGGACATTGGGGGACACGCTGGGGACACGGTGGG
>NDFG01000692.1:34592-59056 GCA_002167245.1 Sporophila hypoxantha
GCCACCTGTGTTCCACCTGTCACCAGGGTCCTCAGGGTCACCAGTGTCCCCATGGCTACCCGGGCAGCCAGGGTCACCAATGGCCCCTGGGCCACCAATGTCTCCACCCGTCCCCAGGGTCACTGATGTCACCGGGGTCACYGGGGCTGTCAGAGCCATTGAAGTCCCCAACTGTCCCCACCTGTCCCCAGGGCCACCAGAGTCACTGATATCACCAGGGCCACCAGGGCCACACTCTTGGGCTGTTGCTGTCCCCAGGGCCTCCGGGGCCACCAATGTCACTCAGTGCTGTCCCYAGTGCCACCAGTGTCACTCAGTGCTGCCATTGTCTGCTCTGTCCCCAGTGTCACCACAGCTGTGTGTCCCTGCTGTCCCCAGAGCCACTCGTGTCACCAGCTGGCACCAGTGTCCCCAGTATGAGCCAGTGTCCCCAGTTCCTCCTTGCTGCTTCTGTCCCCTGTGTCACCTGTGTCACCTCTCCCCCGCTGTGTCACCTGTCCCTGTGTCACCTGTCCCCCCTGTGTCACCTGTCTCTGTGTCACCTGTCTCTGTGTCATCTGTCCCCCCTGTGTCACCTGTCCCCTCTGTGTCACCTATCCCCCCTGTGTCACCTGTCCCCCCTGTGTCACCTGTCCCTGTGTGTCACCTCTCCCAGGGTGACACGGGGACAGGAGCCCCCGTTAGCAATGTCACCACCCTGAGAGAGGGTTGGTGACACTGGTGTCACCTTGGGCCTGGCATCCCCAGAKGGGGGTGGTGACAGTGCTGGGGGTATCCCCAAGGGTTTGGTGGCACAGGTGACAGTGCTGTCCCCCAGGTGGCTCTTCTGGGACAGGCACCCCCTGATGCTGGTGTCGCTGTGGGGGTTTGGGGACACAGATAGTGGCACAGGTGGTGATACAGGTGGGGACACAGGTGGCACAGGTGGTGATACAGGTGGGGACACAGGTGGCTGTCCCTTGTCCCCAGGTGGCTGTTCCGGGACGGGCTCCTCCCCGATGACAGTGTCCCTGGGGGGGTTTGGGGACACAGGTGGTGGCACAGCTGACACAGGTGGTGGCACAGCTGACACAGGTGGTGGCACAGGTGACACAGGTGACTGTCCCTTTGCAGGTGGCTGTTCCGGGACGGGCTCCTCCCCGATGACACGCGCGTCGTTGGCTTCGCCCGCTCGCCCCTCACCGTGGAGCTCATCCATGAGCAGACCCTGCCCTACCTCAAGGTGACAGCGCTGTCCCCTCTGTCCCCTCTGTCCCCTCCTGTCTCTCTTCGGCCTCTCCTGGCCTCACCTGTCCCTCTGTGTTTCTCTCTGTCCCTCTCTTCTCCCTTTGTCCCTCTGTCCCTCTCTGTCCCGTCCTGTCCTCCTGACCTCCCTGACTCACCTGTCCTTCCTGTCCCACGTGTCCCAGCTGACCCAAGGACAGGCTCTGCCTGACCTTGTGTCCCTGTGTCCTCACCTGTCCCTGCCTGTCACAGGTGACCCTGAGGGCACTCTGTGTTCCCTGTCTCACCTGTCCTGTGTCCTGGTCTGTCCCCACAGGTGACCCCTGAGGACAGTCTCTGTGTTCCTGTCTCACCTGTCCCTTGTCCTGTCTGTCCCACCGGTGTCCCTCGGAATCCGTGCCGTGTCTGTCCTTGTTCACCTGTCCTGTCCTGTCTCACCTGTCCCTGTGTGTCCCACGGGTGACTCCTGAGGATGGTCTTTTGTCCCTTGTTATCCTGTCCCGTGTCCACTCCCTGTCCCCATTAGGCACTGCTGGCCGATCCTGACTGTGGTCTCACCTGTCCCCTGTCCCTTGTCTCACTGTTCTCCCTGTCTCACCTGTCCCTGTGTGTCCCCACAGCTGTCCCCGAGACGGCCTCCACCGGGCCACCTCCTGTCCCTGTCTCACCTGTCCCTGTCTCACACCTGTCCTGTCTCACTGTCCCACAGGTGCCCCCGAGGACAGCCCCGCCTGGCCACGTCCTGTCCTGTCTCACCTGTCCCTGGTCCCTGTCTCCCCTGTCCTGTCTCACCGCCCCTGTCCCTGTTCACCTGTCTCACCTGTCCCCTGTCCCCACAGGTGACCCCATGACGGGCCCACCTGGCCCTTCTGTCCCTGTCTCACCTGTCCCCTGTCCCTGTCTCACCTGTCCTCACCTGTCTCACCTGTCCCCAGAGTGACCCCCGAGGACAGCCCCCGCCTGCCCGTTCCTGTCCTGTCTCACCTGTTGTGTCTCCACCTGTCCCACAGGTGACCCTGAGATGGCCCCACCTGGCCTGCTGTCCCTGTCTCCCCTGTCCTCCCCTCGTCTCACCTGTCCTTGTCTCACCTGTCTTGTCCTCACGCTGTCCCTGTCCCACAGGTCCCCGAGGACAGCCCCCGCCTGCCGCGTCCTGTCTGCACCTGTCCCCTGTCCCCTGTCTCACCTGTCCCCACAGTGGACCCCCGAATGGCCCCTGCCTGCCGTGTTCCTGTCCTCGTCTCACCTGTCCCCTGTTCCTGTCGTCACCTGTCCCCTGTCCCTGTCTCACCTGTCTCACTGTCTCACCTGTCCCCACAGGTGACCCCCGAGGATGGCCCCTGCCTGGCCGCGTTCCTGTCCCTGCAGAGCTTCGTGCGGGGTCAGTACGGGGACGAGGCCTCGTTCCGGGCGCTGGACGCTCACCTGCGGGGGCTGCCCGGGGGCGACCGCGCCCACCGGCTCTTCTACCTGGCACTGCCCCCCAGCGTGTACACACCTGTGACCCAGCACCTGAGGGCACTCTGCATGGGCCAGGGGTGAGTGGGGACACACCTGGGACACAGCACCTGCGAGCGCTCTGCATGGGCCAGGGGTGAGTGGGGACACGGGGACACACCTGAGACACAGCACAGAATGGGGACACACCTGGGACACACCTGTGACCCAGCACCTGCGAGCGCTCTGCATGGGCCAGGGGTGAGTGGGGACACACCTGTGACCCAGCACCTGAGAGCACTCTGCATGGGCCAGGGGTGAGTGGGGACACACCTGTGACCCAGCACCTGAGAGCACTCTGCATGGGCCAGGCGTGAGTGGGGACACACCTGGGACGCAGCAGAGAATGGGGACACACCTGGGACACACCTGTGACCCAGCACCTGAGAGCCCTGTGCATGGGCCAGGGGTGAGTGGGGACACGGGGACACACAGAATGGGGACACACCTGGGAGACACCTGTGACCCAGCACCTGCGAGCGCTCTACATGGGCCAGGGGTGAGTGGGGATGTGGGGACACACCTGGGACACAGCACAGAATGGGGACACACCTGAGACACACCTGTCACCCAGCACCTGAGAGCCCTGTGCATGGGACAGGGGTGAGAGGGGACACGGGGACCATGTTCTCCTGTCTCCCTGCACGTTCCCATGTTCCCCATATCCCATGTCCCCTGTGTCCCCGTGTCCCTTGTGTCCTTGTGCTCTYATGTACCCCCACACCTTCTGTATCCCTGTGTGCCACCGTGTGTCCCCATGTKTCCYCGTGTGTCTGTGTGTCCCTTATGTCCTTGTGTCCCCCATGTCCCTACTTTCCTATTTCCCATGTCCCTCCATGTGTCCTTGTGTCCCCCTATGTCCCGTGTCCCCTGTGTCTTTGCAYGTCCCACCATGTCCATGTCTCTCATATCCCCATGTCCCCCGTGTCCCGCRGTCCCTGCYCTCACGTCCCCGTGTCCCTGTCCCCAGGTGGAACCGCGTGATCGTGGAGAAGCCGTTTGGGCGGGACCTGGGCTCGTCGGAGGAGCTGTCGGCGCACCTGAGCGCGCTGTTCCGCGAGGAGCAGATCTACCGCATGGACCACTACCTGGGCAAGGAGATGGTGCAGAGCCTCATGGTGCTGCGGTGAGTGGGGACAGGGGACATGGGGACACGGGAGGGGACACTGGGACCACTACCTGGGCAAGGAGATGGTGCAGAGCCTCATGGTGCTAGCGGTTTGAAGTGGGGACAGGGGACATGGGGACACAGGGACAGCTGGACCACTACCTGGGCAAGGAGATGGTGCAGAGCTTCATGGTGCTGGCGGTGAGCCAGGGACACAGGGAGATGGGGACATGGGAGGGGACACACATGGACCACTACCTGGGCAGGAGATGGTGCAGAGCTTCATGGTGCTGCAGTGAGCTGGGGACACAAGGACAATGGGGACATCGGGAGGGGACACCGGGAGCACTACCTGGGCAAGGAGATGGTGCAGAGCCTCATGGTGCTGCGGTGAGTGGGGACAGGGGACATGGGGACATGGGAGGGGACACGGGGACATAGGGACAGGGGACATGCGAGGGGAGAGCCTCATGGTGCTGTGGTGAGCCAGGGACAGGGGAGGGGACATGGGAGGGGACAGGGGAGAGCCTCATGGTGCTGCAGTGCACCAGAGACACAGCAGGGGATGGGGACATGGCAGGGGACAGGGACATGGGAGTGAACATGGAGACATGGGGACACGGGAGGGGAGAGCCTCATGGTGCTGCAGTGGGACAGGGGACACGGCCGGGTACAGGGGACATGGGAGCATGAGAGGGGACATGGGGGCATGGGAGGGGACAGGGAGGGGACAGGGGACACGGGAACACGCACAGCACTCCTCAGCCACCCCTCACCCACCCCAGGTTCGGTAACCGCATCTTYGGGCCCATCTGGAACCGTGACAACGTCGCCTGCGTGGTGCTCACCTTCAAGGAGCCCTTCGGCACCGAGGGCCGCGGYGGCTACTTCGACGACTTCGGCATCATCCGGTGAGGATGGACGTCCCCCGGTGTCCCCGCATCCCCTCTGCGTCCCCCCGTGTCCCCCGACCCCGTGGCAGCGCCGGCTCCCCACAGGGACGTGATGCAGAACCACCTTCTGCAGCTGCTCTGCCTCGTGGCCATGGAGAAGCCGGCATCCACCAACCCTGACGATGTCCGTGACGAGAAGGTGGGGACAGCAGGGACACCGGGGTGTCACCAAAGTGTCACCACCCCCTGACACCACACCGGTCACTGAGCTTTATGTCCTCAATGGTCACATCATGGTCATGGCCACAGGGACCATCCCCAGGTGGCCCCAGGGATGTGTCTCCCTATGGCCACATCCCCCCATCCCAGTCGTGTCCCACCACCATGTGCTTGATGGTGGCCCCCCAAAGCCACATCCCCCATGGTCACATCCCCAGCTTTGTTCCATCACCCCATTATTGATGGTGGTCCCCCAAACCCACATTCCCCATGGCCATGTTCTCACTGACCATGTCCCCAACCATGTCCTGTCATCCTGTTATCGATGGTTGACCCCAGTGCCACAACTCCTGTGGCCATGTCCCAAACCACATCCTATCAGCACYTTCTTGTTGATGACCCCCAAACCATGTCCCCCAGTGGCCACATCCCCCACACCCCCATCCCATTGCCTGCTCTTACTGGTGGCCCCCCATAAACACATCCCCAAACAGTCTCACCAGAGCCCCCATAACCAGGTGTCCCTCACCTGTCCCTYACCTGTCCCCCAGGTGAAGGTGCTCAAGTGCATCAGCCCGGTGGAGCTGCAGGACGTGGTGCTGGGCCAGTATGTGGGCAACCCCGAGGGCCCCCCCGAGGCACAGAAGGGCTACCTGGACGACCCCACAGTGCCTGCCGGCTCCACCACACCCACCTTCGCCACCGCGGTGCTGCGCGTGGCCAACGAGCGCTGGGACGGTGAGAGAGCATGGTGGCCGTGATGGCTGTGATGGTGGTGGTGCTGGTTACCATGGTGATGATGATGGCAATGACCATGATGATGGCGGTTGTTGTGGTGATGATATTTGTAGTTATGATGAGAATAATGGTGGTGATGATGGTGGTGGTTGTGGAGATGGTGCTGATGATGGTGATGATGATGGTGTTGGCCATGGAGATGGTGCCAGTGATGGTGATGATGATGGTGTTGGCCATGGAGATGGTGCTAGTGATGATGATGGTGTTGGCCGTGGAGATGGTGGTAGTGATGATGATGGTGTTGGCCATGGATGGTGCTGTTGATGGTGGTGATGATGGTGTTGGCCATGGAGACAGTGATGATGATGGTGTTGGCCATGGAGATTGTGCTGTTGATGGTGGTGGTGATGGTGTTGGCCATGGAGATGGTGCTGATGATGGTGACGATGATAGTGGTGGCCATGGAGATGGTGCTGATGATGGTGACGATGATGGTGGTGGCCATGGAGATGGTGCTGATGATGGTGATGATGATGGTGGTGGCCATGGAGATGGTGCCAGTGATGGTGGTGATGATGGTGTTGGCCATGGAGACAGTAATGATGATGGTGTTGGCCATGGAGATGGTGCTGATGATGGTGGTGATGATGGTGTTGGCCATGGAGATGGTGCTGATAATGGTGACAATGATGGTGGTGGCCATGAAGATGGTGCTGCTGGTGGTGGTGATGATGGTGGCCAGGAGATGGTGCTGATGATGGCGATGGCCACAATGGTGACATTGATGACCAGAGGATGACTGAGGTGTTGACCATGATGATGGTGATGGTTGGAATGATGATGGAGATGATGAGCAATGGTGATGTCCTTGATGATGATGATGGTGGTGGTGACAATGCCGATGGTGTCCCAGGTGTGCCATTAGTGCTGCACTATGGGAAACCGCTGGAATAGGGATGGATGGTGGTGATGATGGGTGGTGAGGACTGCGATGACATTAATGGATGATGATGGTGACAATGGTGATAACATTGATGGGTGTTGATGACTTTGACAATGTTGKTGGTGATGTTGATGATGGTGATGGATGTTGATGATGTGTACGATGATAATGATGACGATGTTGGTGCATGGATGTTGATGATGATGACAGTGCTGTTGGACGTTGATGACATTGATGATGATGGATGCTGGTGATTGTGGTGATGTTGATGGGTGTTGACAAGGTGGATAATGACAGTGTTGGTGGCAGTGCTGTTGGTGATGGTGATGGATGTTGATGATATTGATGATGACAATGATGACAACGTTGATGCATGTTGATGATGATGATGTTGGTGGCAACGATGGTGATGGATGTTGATGATGATGATAAGTATGATGATGGCAATGACGATGTTGATGAGGATGTTGATGATGATGTTGGTGATGATGATGATATTGCTGGCTATTGATGATGATGATGATGATGACCATATTGATGGGTGTTGACTGATGGTGTTGACAATGTTGGTGATGCTGCTGCTGCTGATGACAGCGTAGATGATGAGATGATGGGACTGATGACAATGGTGATGTCGACGATGACGATGTCAATGTTGAGGATGGCAGTGTTGATAACATCGGTGATGTTGTTGATGACAATGTTGATGACAATGTTGATGACGATGACAGTGATGACCATGATGATGACCCCTCAGGTGTCCCCTCCATGCTGCGCTGTGGGAAGGCACTGGGATGGTGATGGATGGTGATTCTGTTGATGATGATGACAATGTCGATGATGACAATGATGATGATGATGTGGATGGTGATGTTGATGGATGTTGGTGATGCTGATAATATTGATGCTGACTGACAATGATGACAATGCCACTGTCCCCAGGCATCCTGTTCAGGCTGCAGGAAGGCACCTGGGATGTTGATGGATGGTGATGGATTTTGATGATGATGATGTTAGTGATGACAATGATGATGATGACAATGCCAATGATGCCACTGTACCCAGGTGTCCCGTTCGTGCTGCGCTGCTGGGATGCTGATGGATGGAGATTATGTTGATGATGTTGATGGATGTTGATGATGATGATGTCAACTATGAATGATGATGATGTGGATGGATGTTGATGACAATGATATTAGTGATGACGATGATATTGATGATGACAATGACAACGATGCCATTGATGGATGGTGATGGATGTTGATGACAACGACAATGATGATGATGTGGATGGTGATGTTGATGGATGGTGATGATAATGATGATATTGATGATGGCAATGCTAATCATGCCAATGACACCACTGTCACCAGGCGTCCTTTTTGTGCTCCACTACTGGGATGGTGATGGATGGGGATTATGTTGATGGATGTTGATGGATGTTGATGATGATGATGTTAGTGATGATGATGATGATGATGATGTGGATGGTGATGTTGATGGATGTTGATGACAATGATGTTAGTGATGATGATGATGACAATGACAACGATGCCATCAATGGATGGTGATGGATGGGGATGACATTGATGTTTGCAATGATAATGATAGTGATGATGCTGATGTTGATGGATGGTGATGGATGTTGATGATGATGATGTTAGTGATGACAGTGATGACATTGACAGCGCCAATGATGCCAACAACGCCGCTGTCCCCAAGCGTCCCATTTGTGCTGCGCTGCAGGAAGGCACTGGGATGGGGATGATGTTGATGACAGTGATGAGGTTGACAAGGACAATGATTATGGTGTTGATGTGGATGGTGATGTTGATGGATGTTGATGATGATGATGTTAGTGATGACAATGACGATGATGATGTGGATGGTGATGTTGATGACAATGATGTTAGCAATGACAACGATGACAATGATGATATTGATGATGACAATGCCAATGATGGCAGCAATGCGGCTGTCCCCAGGCGTCCTGTTCGTGCTGTGCTGCTGGGCTGGTGATGGATGGGGATGGATGGTGATGATGTTGATGGATGTTGATGACAATGATGATGATAATGTCGATGGTGATGTTGAAGACGATGTTAGTGATGACAGTGATGATGATGATAATGACAATGATAATATCGATAATGACAATGATGATGATGATGATGATGATGCGGATGGTGATACTGATGACAGTGATATTGACAATGCCAACGAAGCCGCTGTCCCCAGGCGTGCCGTGCATGCTGTGCTGCGGGAAGGCGCTGGGATGGCCGTGGGTGGTGATGATATTGATGRATGTTGATGACATTGATGACAATGACAATGATGACAGCGATGCTGTTGACGATGACAATGGTGACAATGGCAGTGCTGCTGTCCCCAGGCGTGCTGTTTGTGCTGCGCTGTGGGAAGGTGCTAGGATGGTGATGGATGGGGACGATGTTGATGGATGTCGATGACAATGACAATGACGACAGTGACATTGATGACAATGACGCCGCTGTCCCCAGGTGTCCCGTTCGTGCTGCGCTGCGGGAAGGCGCTGAACGAGCGCAAGGCCGAGGTGCGGCTGCAGTTCCGGGAGGTGCCCGGSGACATCTTCGCGCGGCAGTGCAAGCGCAACGAGCTGGTGGTGCGGGTGCAGCCGCGCGAGGCCGTCTACGCCAAGCTCAACACCAAGAAACCCGGCATGTTCCTGCGGCCCGAGGAGTCCGAGCTCGACCTCACCTACGGCAGCCGGTACAAGGTACCCAGAACGGGCAGGGCACATGGGGACGGGGACACAAAAATGGGGTCTGGGGTACCCAGAACGGGCAGGGCACACGGGGATGGGGCACTGAGACACATAATGGGGCATTGAGACCCAAAAATGGGGTTTGGGGACACAAAAATGGGGATGGGGACATGGGGATGGGGCACTGAGACACAAAAATGGGGGTGAGGGACACAGGGATGGAGCACTGAGACCCAAAAATGGGGCATTGAGACCCAAAAATGGGGTTTGGGGACACAAAAATGGGGATGGGGACACAGGGATGGGGCACTGAGACACAAAAATGGGGCATTGAGACCCAAAAATGGGGTCTGGGGACACAAAAATGGGGATGAGGACACAGGGATGGGGCACTGAGACACAAAAATGGGGRTGGGGGACACRGGRATGGGATTTGGGGACACAAAAATGGGGATGGGGACACAGAAACAGCGATGGGGACACRGGGATGGRGCATTGAGACMCAAAAATGGGGGYTGGGGACATGGGGATGRAGCAYTRAGACCCAAAAATGGGGTTTGGGGACACRGGAATGGGGATGGGAASACAAAATGGAGCTTGGGGAARTAGGAATAGGGRTGGGGACACAGAAATGGGATTTGGGGATACAGAAATGGGATTTGGGGACACAAAAATGGACCATTGAGACCCAAAAATATGGTTTGGGGACCAAAAAATTGAGTTCTGGGACATGAAAATAGAGCACCCAGACCCAAAATGGCGTTTGAGGATGCAAAAATGGGGCTGGAACCCCAAAATCTCAACACTGAGACTCAAAATTGGAGTGTTAAGACCAAAAACTGGAACATTRAGACCCTAAAATTGGGGGTGGAGACACATCTCAGGGGGTTCTCCACACCTGGGGAGGTCCCCAAAACCCACCTGGGTCCCCCCAAACCCACTTGGGCACCCCAAATCCCAGGTGTTCCCCACACACCTGGGGCCACTTCAAACCCAGAGGAGCCCCCAAAATCCCCCAACCCCAGGATCGCTCCAAAGCCCAGGTGCCCCCCACACCTGGGGGAGCCCCCCACACACCTGGGGCTGTCCCCCCACACCTGGGGGTGCCCCCACACCTGGGGCTGTCCCCCCACACCTGGGGGTGCCCCCAGACCCCCCAGACTACCCTGGTGCCCCCCAGGATGTGAAGCTGCCGGACGCCTACGAGCGGCTGCTGCTGGACGTCATCTGCGGGAACCAAATGCACTTTGTGCGCAGGTGAGAGGGGACAGGGGACACCTGGGGACACCTGGGTCATCAGGGGGCACCTGGGGCACCTGGGGGGCTGGCAGGCACCTGGGGGCACCTGGATGGAAAGGGTGTTGGTCCCGGGGGTCCTTTTGGGGGTCATAGTTCCCCGGGAGTCCCACTGGGGATTTGTGTTGTCCCAGGGCTTGGGGGGAGTCCTGGGGTCTCACTTGAGATTTGGGAGTCCACGTTTGGGGATTTGGGAGCGTCCAGAAGTCTCACTTGAGGATTCGGGGGTTCCCGTTGGGTACTGGGTCCCATTGGGATGTGGGGTTCCTTTGAGTACTGGGGGTGCCGTTAGGGGGATTGGGGTCCCACTGGGATTTGGGGGTCTCACTGCGGGATTGGGGATTCCCGTTGGGTACTGGGGGGTCCATTGGGGATTGGGGGTCCGGTTGCGGTACTGGGTCCGCTCCCCCTGACCCCCGGTCCCCCCTTTCCCACCGGGGGCCCCCCCGAGGCGGACGGAGCTCCTGCGCGGGCGGGGTTCCTGTAGGATGGCACCTACCGGTGGCGTGCCCCCCCCCTGGCCCGACCCCCACTCCTGACCCACGGGCTGGACCCCCCAAAAACACTCAGGCTCTGGGTTGGGTTTGGTGCCCGTGGGACCCCCCTGCCCCGTAATCCTGCCCCAAGACCCCCCCATCCTCCCCCATAGACCCCCCCAATCCTGCCCCACAATTGCCCCCAAAACACTCCAGCCCCCCAAAAACACCTCTGGGCTGGGGGTGACCCCCATAACCCCCCCCCACCCCATAGAGCCCCCAACCCTGCCCCCATTAGACCCCCTGGCCCCCACCCCCTGCAGCTGGACAAAGCTCCCCCTCCCCCCAATCAAGACCCCAAAGCATGGTTTGGGGTGAATAAAGGATTGTGGGGGTTTTGGGACAGAAATTTGGGGGTTTGTAGAGGGATAAAGGGGGTTGGGGGCGAATGTTGGGGTTTGGTGGAATAAAGGCGGAGTGGGCACGAACATTTGGGGTTTGGGGGATAAGCGGGTTGTGGAATAAAGGGTTTGTGGGGACTAAATGGCGTTTGGGGGCAGAAATTTGGGGTTGGTAGGGGATAAAGGGTTTGTGGGGTTTGGACACGAATTTTGGGTTTGGGGGGGAAGTAAGGGTTTGCGGAGGAATCAGGGCTGGACAGGGGCTGGAGGGCTGAAGGGCAGAGAAAGGGGGTTTGGGGGAATTGGGGGGGCCTGGAAGGGAATGAGGGTTTGGGGGGTGGAAGGGATCACGTGGGTTAGGAGCGAATTTGGAGGGTGGAGGGAATTAAAGGGGTTGGGGCGAATTTGGGCGGTTGTGGGACTTAAAGGGGTTTGAGGGGGAATCGAGGGCTGGAAAGGGGAATGGGGGACTGGGGGGAATCAGGGATTTTGGGCGAGACTGGAAGGGGACATGAAGAGGTTTGGGGGGGACTGTAGAGGAATCGCAGGAGGGGTTGGGAATTGGGGCATTGTTGGAGGGCGGAGCGAAGGATTGGGGAGAAATGTGGGGGATTGAGGGAAATTATGGCTTGGGGCACAATGAGGGGTTTGGGGAGGGACTCGGGGGCTGGGGGGATGGAGGGCTGGAGAAGTGCGGAGGAGGGGTTGGGCAGAATTTGAGGTGTGGGAATAAAAGGGGTTGAGGGAATATTGAGGGCTGGAGGAGAGAAGACCGGATTAGAGAGAGGAATGTGGGCTTGTAGGTGGAAAGGGGTTTGGGAGTGATATTGGCTGTGAGGGAAGAACTGGGGAGAAAGCGGTCTGGGGGTGAAATTGTGCTGGAAGGGGAGAATGAAGGGTGTGGGGGGAAATTGGGGGCTGGAAGGGGAATTTGGGGTTTGGGGGGAAATGGCTGGAAGGAGCAAAAGGAGGGAAGCAAATAATTGGGGGTGATGGGGGGTATTGAAGGTGGAAAGAATTTTGGGAATGAGGAATTGGGGATTTGGGGGAAATAAAGGAATTGTGAAAATGGGGGGTGAGGAAAGTGAAAGTGATTGGGGAGAAATGGGGCAACTGACGGGCGCAGGAGGGAGATTGGGGGAGGGCAGGATTGGGGCGTTTTGGGGGGTATTTGGAGTCCGGGGGTGGGGGGGGCGGCCACCCGGTGCTCGGGCAGCGGTGGGGAGGGAAGTTGGGTGGGGAGGGAAGTTGGGGTGCTCCACCCTCCCTTCCCCAGCCCGCACCGACTTCTCCTCCGCCCTCCCCCACCCCGTCCCAGCCTCACTGACCGCCGGGGTGGGGGAGGGCGGCGGCGCTGACTCAGCACATTCCGGGGGGTGGGGGAGGGGCGGGGCCACACCCAGCGCTGGCCGCCCTCCCCAGCCCTGAGCGCCCTCCCCCACAGGCGACCTGGCCGAAGAAGATTTACCCCACGATATGGTACGGGGACAATGGGGACAGCGGGGCACCTGGCACTGAGGACAGGAGGGGCCATCTGGGGCAGCCGGGGACAATGGGACAGCGGGGACACCTGGGGACCTGAGGCGGACGGGGCACACTATGGAGACAGCGGGGACACCTGGGGACAGCGAGGACACTGAGGGGCACCTTGGGGACAGCGGGGGACCTGGGGGACACTAATGGACATGGGGACAATAGGGAACTAAAGGGACCAGGAGGACAGGGGGCATCGGGGAGCAGGGCACTGGGAGACAGCAGGGACGCTGAAGGGTGGACTTGGGGACCGAGGGACCAATTGGGGGAACGACGGACAATAGAACACTTGAGGACAGCTGAGGAACACTGAGGGAACCTGGGAACTGAGGGGGGCACCTGGGGGACAGCGGGGACAGTGGGATGGTACCTGAGGGACAGCGGGACACTGAGGGTGCACTAGGAACAGTTGGGACAGGGGACACGAGGGACAATGGGGATGCCGAGGGGACAGTGGGGAACGCAAGGAAACTGCGCGCGGAATGGGAGCATTGGGACAATGATGTCATCAGGCACGTGTTCCACCGTACCGGGTTCCTCAGGTTCACCGTGTCCCGATGGCTACCGGGAGCCAGGGTCACCAATGCCCTGGGCACACTGTCTCACCCGTCCCAGGGTCCTGGGATGTCACACGGGTCACCGATGGCTGTCGGCCATTGAAGTCCCAACTGTACCCCACCTGGTCCAGGGCACAGGAGTCAGCTGATATCACCAGGCGCCACCGGGCCACACTCTTGGGCTGTTGCTGTCCCAGGCCTCCGGGGCCCAATGTCATCGTGCTGTCCCTAGTCACCAGTGTCACTCAGTGCTGCCATTTGTCTGCTCTATCCCCAGTGTCCCAACAGCTGTGTTCCTGCTGTCCCAGAGCCATCGTGTCACCGATGGCACCAGTGTCCCCAGTATGACCGGTGTCCCAGTTCTCTTGCTGCTTCTGTCCCTGTGTCACTGTGTACCTCTCCCGCTGTGTCACCTGCCCGTGTCACCTGTCCCTGTGTTCACTGTCTCTGTGCACCTGTCCTCTGTGTCATCTGTCCCCCTGTGTCACCTGTTCCCTTCTGTGTCACCTATCCCCCTGTGATACCGTGTCCCCCCTTGTGTCACCTGTCAATTGTGTCACCTCTCCCAGGGTGAATGGTTGACACGGGGCAGGCCCCGTTAGCCAATGTCACACCTGAGAGAGGGTTGTGCATGGTGTCACCTTGGGCTGGCATCGAGGGGGGTGGGACATGCTGGGGGTTAGTCCCAGGGGTTGGTGGCACAGGTGACATGCTGTCCAGGTGGTAGTCTTCTGGGACAGGCACCCTGATGCTGCTGTCGCGTGTGCGGGGTTTCGGGGACGAGACAGTGACACAGGTGCGGACAAGGTGAAGTGCTGTCCTTTCCCAGGTGCTGTTTGGGACAGGGTCCTCCCATGACAGTTGTCCTGGCGGGTAGGTTTGGGACCAGTGTGGACAGTGACAGCAGGTGCTGTCCTTTGCAGGTTGCTGTTCGGACGGGCTCCTCCCGATGACGATGGCGCGTGTTTGCTTCGCCGCTCGCCTCCGTGGAGTATCCATGAGGCAGACCGCCTTGCCCTACTCAAGGGTGCAGCGCTGTCCCTCTGTCCCATCTTTCCATTCTGTCCCTCCTGTCCTCTCTGGCCTTCCTGCGCTCACCTGTCCTCTGTGTTCTCTCTGTCCCTTCCTGTCTCTCTTTGTCCCTCTGTCCCCTATGTCCGTCCTGTTCCTTCCTGACTCTCCTGACCTCAACCTGGTTTCCTTCTGCCCAGTGTCCCAGTGACCCAGGGACGGCTTGCCTGACTTGTGTCCTGTGTTCCTCACTGTCCCTGGCCGTCACAGGTGACCCCTGAGGGCATCTCTGTGTTCCTGGTCTCGACCCTTGTCTGGTCTGTCCCGAACAGGTGACCCATCAGGGACAGTCCTGCCTGGCCGTGGTCCTTCCATGTGTGTACCTGTCCTATGTCCCTGTCTCACTGTCTCACCTGTCCTGTGTGTCCACTTGGAGTGATCTGAGGATGGTACTTTGTCCCTTGTCTCATGTACCCCTGTCCTGTTTTCACCTGTCCCTGTGTGCCCACAGTGGGACCCCCGAGGACAGCCTTGGCCTGGCCTTCTTGTCCTGTCTCACTGCCCTGTCCCTGTTCACCTTGTCTCACCCTGTCCCCTGTCCTCCCTGTCCCATTAGGCACTGCGCTGGCTGTATTGCTGTGTATCACCTGCTCCCCTGTCTCCCTGTCCCTGTCTGACTGTCCTGTGTGTCCCCAGCAGGTGACCCCTGAGGCGGGCTTCCTAGCCACTTTGCTGTACCCTGTTCAACCTGGTTCCCCGTCCCCAGAAGATGACCCCAAGGACAGCCCCAGATGGACGTTCCTGTCCTGTTTCATGTTGTGTTCTCACCTGTCCCCACAGGTGACCCTGAGGATGGGCACACCTGGCAAGGTTCCGATTGTCCCTGTCTCACCTGTCCCCTGTCCCTGTTCTACTGTTCACCATGTCTCACTGTCCCTGTTCCCACAAGGTGACCCGAGGAGAGCCCGCCGCTGGGGGGGCGGGGGGCGCGTTCCTTTGTTTTTTTTATTTTTCCTTTTGGTTTTCTTAAACCCTTGGTCCCCTGTCCCCTGTCTCACTTCATTGTTTCACCTGTCCCCTGTCCCCACAGGTGACCGGCGGGACAGCCCCCGCCTGGCCGTCCCTGTCTCACCTGTCCCTGTCTTCACCGTCCACTGTCCCCTGCCCTGGTCTACCTGTCCCACAAGGTGACCCCCGAGGAACAGGCCCTAGCTGGCTGCGTTCCGTCCTGTTCACTGTTCCCTGGTTCTCACCTGTCTCAACCTGTCCCCGAAGGTGACCCCGAGGATGGCCTGCCTTTCGCGCTTTCCTGTCCCTGTCTCACTGTCCTTGTCCTGTTTCTCACCTGTTCACACTGTAGCTCACCTGTCCCAACAGGTGCCCCGGGTGGCCCATGCTGGCGCGTTCCTGTCCCTGCAGAGCTTCCGTGCGGGGTCAGTTACGGGGACGAGCCTCGTTCCGGCGCTGGGACGCTCAAACTGACGGGGGCTGGCCCGGGGGCGACATCGCCCACCGCTCGTCTTACCTGGCACTGCCCCCGCGTGTACAACTGTGACCAGCACCTGAGAGCACTCTCATGGAAGGGGATTGATGGGGAACGGGACACCTGGAACAAGACGAATGGGACACCTGGGACACACCTGTGACCAGACTGCGAGCGACTCTGCATGGGCAGGGGTGAGTGTGGAAACCTGTGACCAGCCACCTGAGGAAGCACTCTGCATGGGCCAGGCGTGAGTGGGGACAACTGGGCGCAGCAGAGATGGGCAAACTTGGGACACACTGTGACCCAGCACTGAAGCCCTGTGCTGGCAAGGAGTGAGTGGGAACGGGACACCAGGAATGGACAACCTGGGAGACACCTGTGACCCAGCACCTGCGAGCGCGTCTACATGGCCAGGGTGAGTGGGATGTGATGGGACACACCTGGACACAGCACGAATGGAGGAACACTGAGACAACTGTCACCCAAGCACCTTAGAAGCTGTGTGGGCAGGGGTGGAGGGACACAGGGACATGTTCTCCGTCTCCCCTGCACGTTTCCCATGTTCCCCATATGCCCATGTCCCTGTGTCCCGTGTCCCGTTGTTCCTTGGGCTCTAATGTACCACCCCACCTTCTGTATCCATGTGATGTTGCCACCGTGTGTGCCCCATGTGTCACCGTGTTCTGTTAGTTCCCTTATTCCTTGTGTCCCCATGTCCCTACTTTCCTAATTTCCCATGTCCCTCATGTGTCTTGTGTCCATATGTCCCGTGTCCCCTGTGTTTTTGCACGTCCACCATGTCCATGTCTCTCATATCCCATGTCCCACCACGTGTCCCGCGGTCCTGGCCCTCACGATCCCGTGCCCTGTCCCAGGTTGGAACGCGTGATCGTGGAGGAGCCGTTTTGGCGGGACTGAATGGGCTCGTCGGAGGAGCTGTGGCGCACTGAGCGCGCTGTTCGCGAGAGAGCAGATCTAACGCATGGCACGTACCTGGAAGGAGATGGTGCGAGCCTCATGTGCTGCGGTGAGTGGGGACAGGGGACATGGGGACACGGGAGGGGACAACTGGACCACTACCTGGGCCAGGAGATGGTGCAGAGCCTCATGGTTTGCTGCGAGTGAGTGTGGGACCAGGACATGGGAGAGGCCACCGGGGCACTACCCCGTGGCAGGAGCTTGGTGCAAGCCTCTGGGTGCTTGCGGTGAGTAGGGGGACAGAGGACTGGGAGAGGCACTGGGGACCCTACTGGGCAAGGGATGGTGCAGAGCTCATGTGCTGCGGATTGAGCCAGACAAGGGGGGCATGGGACATGGGAAGGGACACCGCATGGACCAACACTACAACACCGAATGGGAGGAAGATGGTGCAGAGCTTCATGGTGCTGCAGTGAGCTGGGGACCAAGACATGGGGAATGAGGAGAAGGACACAGGCGAGCACTACCTGAGGCAGGAGATGGATTGCAGAGCTCGGGTGCTGCGGTGAGTGGGGACAGGACATGGGGACATAGGGAGGGACAACGGACATAGGACAGAGGACATGCGAGGGATAGCCTCATGGTTGCTGTGGTGAGCGAGGACAGGGGACATGGAGGGAGACAGGGATAGCCTCATGGGCTGCAGTGCACCCAGAGACACAGCAGGGATGGGACATGGCAGGGGACAGGACCTGGAGTGAACATAGGAAGGACATGGGACACGAGGGGAAGAGCCTCATAGGTGCTGCAGTGGAAGGGGACACGCCGGGTAGGGACATGGAGCATGAGAGGAACATGGCGAGGACATGGAGGGACAAGGAGGAAGGGACAACGGGAACACGCACAGCACTTCTCAGCCACCCCTTCACCACCAAGTTCGTACCGCACATCTTGGCATCTGGAAACCGTGACCAAACGTCGCCTGCGTGGTAGTCACCTTCAAGAGCCTTCGCACCGAGGGCCGCGGCGGCACTTCGCCGACTTCGCCTCATCCGTGAGATGGACGGTCCCCCGGATGTCCGCCGCGTCCATCCGCGTCCCCCGGTCCCCGACCCAGTGCAGCGCCGGGCTCCACAGGGACGTGTGCAGACCACCTGCTGCAGCTGGCTCTGCTCGTGCCATGAGAAGCCGGCAATCCACCAACCCTGACGATGTCCGCCCCATGACGGAAGAAGTGGGCAGCAGGGACCCCAAGAGTGTCACCACCCTGACACACACGGTCACTGAGCTTTATGTCTCAATGTCACTATGGTCAATGGCACAGGGACCATCCCAGTGGCCCCAGGATGTGTTATCCCTATGCCACCTCCCCCCAATCAGTCGTGTCCACCCCAGTGCTTGATGTGGCCCCCAAGCACATCCCGATGGTCACATCCCGCTTTGTTCACCACCCCATTTATTGATGGTTGGTCCCCCAAACCCACATTTCCATGGCCATTGTTCTCACTGACCATGTCCTTCATCCTGTTTATACGAATGGTTGACCCAGGCACAATCTGTGGCCATGTCCCAAACCAACATCTATCAAGGCACTTCATTGGTTGGATGACCCAACCACGTCCCCAGTAGGCACATCCCCAACACCCATCCCATTGCCTGCTCTTATATGTGGCCCCATAACACATCCCCAACAGTCTACAGGCCCCATAACCAGTGTCCCTCACCTGGTCCTCAACCTGTCCCCAGGTGAAAGTGCCTCAAGTGCATTCAGCGGTTGTAGCTGAGGACGTGGTATGTGGGCAGTAATGTGGCGGCAACCCCGAGGGCCCCCCGAGGGCACAGAGGCTACAAATGGACGACCCACAGTTGCCTGCGGCTCACACCACACCACTTTCGCCACCGCCGGTGACTGCGCGAAGTGGCCAACGAGCGCTGGACGGTGAGAGGGCATGTTGGCGTATGTGCTGGTGGATGGTGGTGGTGTGGTTTACCATGTGAATGATGATGGCAATGACCATGGATAGATGCGGTTGTGTGTAGGTTGATGATATTGTAGTTATGATAGAGAATAATGGTTGGTGATGATAGTGGTGGTTGTGGAGATGTGCTGATGAATGCGTGATGATGATGGTGTTGGCCATGGAGATGCGTGCCGTGATGGTGAGGATGGTGGGTGTTTGCATGGAGATGGTGCTAGTGGTGATGATGGTGTTGCCGGGAGATGGTCGGGTAGTGATGATGATTGGTGTTGGACATGGATGGTGCTTTGATGGTGTGATTGATGGTGTTGGCATGGAGACATGATGATGTGTGTTGGCCATGAGATTGTGCTGTTGATGGTGTTGTGATGTGTTGCCATGAGATTGGCTGAATGATGTGACGATGATATGTGCCATGAGATGGTGCTGATGATGGTGCGATGATGGTGGTGCCATGGAGAATTGGTGCCAGTGATGGTTGCGATGATGCTGTTGGCATGGGAACAGTTATGATGATGGTGTTGGCCAATGGGAGATGGTGCTGATGATGTGGGTTGATGATAGGTTTGGCCATGAGGATGGGTGCTTGATAATGGTGACAATGATGGTGGTGCATGAATGGTGACTGCTGGTGGTCGGTGATGATGGTGCAGGGATGGTGTGATACAGGCGCATGGCCAAATGGTGAACATTGATGACCAGAGATGCTAGTGTTGACCATGATGATTGGTGATGGGTTGGAAGTTTAGTGATGGAGATGATGAGCGAATGTGATGTCCTTGATGATGATGTGGTAGGTGGTAGACAATGCGATGGTGTCCCATGAGTGATGCATTAGTGTCCCTGCACTATGGGAAACGCTGGAATAGGAATGGATGTGGTGATGATGGGTGGTGAGGACTGCGATGACATTAATGGATGTGATGATAGTGACAATGGTGAGTAACATTGATGGGTGTTGAGACTTTGACATGTTTGTTGTGATGTTGTTGATGGTGATAGGTGTTGACAATGTGTATGATGATAATTGATGACGATGTTGGTGCGTGGGATGTTGATGAGATACGTGCTGATGGACATTGATGACATTGATGATGATGGTGCTTGGTGATTGTGGTGATGTTGAATGGATGTTTGGCAAAGTGATAATGACAGTGTTCGGTGGCAGCTGTGTTGGTGATAGGTGATGGATGTTGATGTGTGGATGCGACAATGATAACAACGTCTAATGCATTGTAGATGAATGACAATGATTGATGATGATGACAATGAACGTGTGGTGATGAGGCATGTTTGTGATTGATGTTGTGATGATGATGTGTTGCTGGATATTGATGATAGATGGTGATGATGCCGAATGACATATTGATGGGTGTTGATGATGGTGTTGCAATGTTGTGTATGCTGATGCTTGGTGATGCAGCGTAGATGATGAGAATGATGGGACTGTGACAATGGCCGATGTCGGACGATGACAATGTCAATAGTTGAGGATGCAGTGTTGAATTAACATCGTGATGTTGTTGATGACATGTTGATGCAATGTTGATGACGATGACAGTGGATGACCATGATGGATGGACCCCTCAGGTGATCGCCCTCAATGCTGCCTAGTGGGAAGGCAACTGATGGGCATTGGTGATGGATGGTTGATTCTGTTGGATGATGATGACAATTGTCGATAGATGACATGCATGATGATGATGTGGATGTGATGTTGTGGAATGTTTCGTGATGCTGATATATTGATGCTTTGGACTGACAATGATGCAATGCACTGTGCCCAGAGCATCCTGTTCAGGGGCAGGAAGCACTGGGATGTGATAGGATGGATGGATTTTGATGATGGATGATGTGAGTTGATGGACATGTATGATGGACAATGCCAATGATGCCACTGTACCCAGATGTCGCCGTTCGTGCTGCGCTGCTGGGATGCGGATGGATGGAGATTATGTTGATGATGTTGATGATGTGTTGTGATGAATGTTGATGTAAACTCATGAATGATGATGATGTGGATGGTGTTGATGACAATGATATTAGTGATGCGGATGTATTGATGATGGACATGAACGGATAGCCATTATGGATGGTGAATGGATGTTGTGACATGACAGATGATGATGATGTGGTGGTGATGTTAGATGGATTGTGATGATCATGATGTATGTTGATGGCAATGCCAACCATGCCACGACACCACTGTCACAGGCATCTGTTGTTGCTCCATGCTGGGGTGGCGATGGTGGGTTAATGTTGGATGGATGTGATGACATGATGTAGTGATGATGATAGATGATTGATGATGATGATGATGATTGATGATAATGTGGATGTTGATGTTGGTGGATGTTGATGACAATTGTTAGTGATGATGATGTGGATATTGACAATTGACAGATGACACGATCCATTGATGGATGGTGATGGGATGTTTGATGATGATGATAGTTAGTGATGACAATGATGACTTGACAGTTTGGCCAATGCTGCCACAACACTGCTGTCCCCAGTGTCCCATTTGTGCTGCGACTGGCGAAGGCACTGGATGGGGGATGATGTTGATGACAGTGTATGAGGCTGCAAGGACAATGAATTATGATGTTGATGTGGATCGTTGGTGTTGATGGATGTTGTGGATTGTGATGATAGATGATTTAGTGATGAAAATGACAGATGATGATGTGGATGGTGATGTTGATGGATGTGATGACAAATGATGTTGCAATGACATGAATGACAATGTGATATTGTTTGATGACAAATGCAATGATGGCAGCAATGCGGCTGTCCCAGGTGTCTGTTCGTGCTGGACTGTGGGGTAGGTGATGGATGGGAAGGATGTGATATGTTGATGGATGTTTGTGACAATGATATATAGGATGATGACATTGATGATGATAATGTCGTAGTAGTGTTGAAGACGATGTTAGTGAGAACAGTGAGTGTGATGATGTTTTAGATTGAATGTAATATCGATAATGACATGTGTGATTGGTGATGATGATGCGGATGGTAGATACTGATGACAGTGAATTGACATGCCAACGAGCCGCTGTCCCCAAGGCGATGCGTGCATTGCTGTTGCTGCGGAAGCGGCTGGGATGGCAGTGCGGTGGTGATGATATAGTGATGAATGTGATGACATTTGTGACAGATGACAGATGATGCAGCGATGCTGTTTGACGATGACAATTGGTGAACAATGGCAGTGCTTGCTGTCCCAGAGCGTGCTGTTTGTTGCTGCGCTGTGGGAAGGCGCACGATGAGTGATGACCAATTGGGGACGATGTTGAATGATGTCGATGACATGACAATGCGACAGTTGACTTGATGAACCATGATGCGCTTGTCACCAGGTGTCCTTGATCGATGCTGCGCTGCAGGGAAGGCGCTGAAACCAGAGCGCAAGAGACCGAGGTGCGGCTGCAGTTCCGGGAGGTGCCCGCGAATCTCGCGCGGCAGTTGCAGCGCAACGAGCTGGGTGTGCTGGGTTGCAGCCGCGCGAGGCGATCTTACGCCAGCTCACACAAACCCGGCGATGTTCCTGGGCCCGAGGAAGTACCGAGCTCGACTCACTACGGCAAGGCGAAGGTACAGGTACCCAGAAACAGGGCACGGCACAACAAGGGAGGGGCACTGAGACAGCAAAATGGGGATTTGAGACCCAAAATGGGGTTTTGGGACACAAAAATGGGGGGATGGGGGATGGGGATGGGGCATGAGACAACAAAATGGGGTGAGGGACGACAGGGATGGGCACTGGAGACCCAAAATGGGGCTGAGACCCAAAATGGGGTTTGGGACCACAAAATGGGGATGGGACAGGGGATGGGACACTGGCCACAAAGAAGCTGGGCATTCAGACCAAATGGGTCTGGGACAACCAAAATGGGGATGAGGACACAAGGGATGGGCACTGAGACACAAAAATGGGCGGTGCGGGGACACGAGGGGATGGGATTTGGACACAAAAATGGGGATGGGAACAGAACAGCAGATGGGACAGGGGAAGGGCATTGAGACACAAAATGGGCTGGGACATGGGAGATGGAGCACTAAGACCCGAAAAATGGTGGTTTGGGGAACAGAATGGCGTAGGAACACCAAAATGGAGCTTGGGGAAATAGGAATAGGGATGGGGACAGAAAATGGATTTGGGAGAGACAGAATGGTTGGGACACAAAATGGCAATTGGACCCAAAAAATATGGTTTGCAGACCAAAATTGGTTTGGGACATTGAAATAGAGCACCCGACCCAAAATGGAAGTTTGAGGACACAAAAATGAGGCTGCACCCAAAATCTAACATTGAACTACAAATTGGGTGTTAAGACCAGAAAGACTGGACATTAGGAACCCTTAATTGGGGGTGAGGCACATCTCAGGGGCGTTCTACACACTGGGGAAGGTCCCCAAAACCCACCTGGGTCACCCCAAACACTATGGGCACCCCAAATCCAGGTGTTCCCCACACACCTGGGGCCCTTCAAAACCAGATGACCCCAAAATCCCCACCCAGGATACGCTCCAAAGCCCAGGTTGCCCCCCACCCTGGGAGGAGCCCCAACTGGGCGATGTCCCCCCAACACCTGGGGGTGCCCCCACACCTGGGCTGTCCCGCCGACACCTGGGGTGCCCACAGACCCCACAGACTACTGGTGACACCCCCCAGGATGTGAAGCATGCCGGCAACGCTACGAGCGGATAGCTGCTGGACGTCATCTGCGGGAACCAAATGCAAACTTTGTAGCGCAGTGAGAGGGACAGGGGACACCTGGGACACCTGGGGTCCCCCAGAAGTCTCACTGAGATTCGGGGGTCCGTTGGGTACTGGGTCCCATTGGGATGTGGGGTTCCTTTGAGTACTGGGGGTGCCGTTGGGGATTGGGGTCCCACTGGGGATTTGGGGGTCTCACTGCGGGATGTGGGGATCCCGTTGGTGTACTGGGGGGTCCAGTTGGGGATTTGGGGGTCCGGTTGGGTACTGGGGTCCCGCTCCCCCTGACCCCCGGTCCCCCCTTTCCCACCGGGGGCCCCCCCGAGGCGGACGGAGCTCCTGCGCGGGCGGGGTTCCTTAGGAGGCACCATACCGGTGTGGTGCCCCCCCCCGGCCCGACCCCCACGCCTGACCCACGGCTGGGACCCCCCAAAAACACTCAGGCTCTGGTTTGGGGGTGGTGCCCGTGGACCCCCCTGCCCTGTAATCCTTGCCCCATAGACCCCCCCATCCCACGCCATAGACCCCCCCCAATCCTGTACCCCACAATGCCCCCAACACACTCCAGCCCCCCAAAAACACCTCTGGGCTGGGGTGACCCCCATAACCCCCCCCCACCCCATAGAGCCCCCCAACCCTGCCCCCAGTAAGACCCCCTGAGCCCCCAACCCCTGCAGCTGGGACCAAAGCCCCCCTCCCCCCAATCAAGACCCCAAAGC
>NDFG01000692.1:59081-87999 GCA_002167245.1 Sporophila hypoxantha
TTTAATTACTTCCTCAATATCCCTTCCCCCCCCTACTCCGGAGCAATTAATGATTAACCGCAAATCAATTTAATCAAGTTAACGTGCTATTAACCAGGCACCAATTAAACCACCTTTGGACTAAATATTATTATCACCGAGCACCTTAATGCCCTCTATAGGTACTTACTGGCCAGAGCCCCCCCTATGAACTTAGTGGGGCAGGGAACCCCAACATTGGGGGGTAGGACCCCAGCACTTGTGGGCAGAACCCAACACTTGTGGGTTCAGGCACTCCAACACTTGTGGGGGCAGACCCCCAACACTTGTGGGTTCAGGATCCAAACACTGGTGGGGCACAATCCCCATATAGCGGGGGGGGGGGGGCTTAGACCACCAAGGGTCGGTCGGGGCCAAGGCGCAAGAGCGGGGTTTATGTTAATGAGAAGCAGGGTTATGTTAATGAGAAGCAGGGGTTTATGCTAATGAGAAGCATTGCCAATTGCCTGGAGGACCCTGACAGGGGCGGGGGCCAGAGGGCCAGTGGCAATCCGGATGTGATTGGGGGGGGCGGGGCTGAAGGGGTGTTTTAGGGCAGCAACCACTGTAGCCTGCACACATGAGCACACTGAGCACACTGCACCCTGAGCACACCTGAGCACACCTGAGCACTCGCTGGGGTGCCACGGCCCAGAGGTGGCATGGACAGGCACAGGGTGCACCAGAAGGGGCTGGTGGCACTGCCCCTGGCCTCTGAGGGCAGAGCTCCAGCCACCCCCTCAATGGAGACTGGGGGCCACCGGGACACCATGGGGTCCTGGAAGCTGGTGCTGACGAAAGGGGCCTCAGGGAACCAGAGAAGCAGAGTGAGGTTATAGGGGAATCTCATGGAGCCCAGAGAGCGCGAGTGAGTTATGACCTCCTGGAACCCAGGAGAGCTCTGTGAGGGGCTCTGGGACCTCCTGAACCCAGGATGAGCTCTGTGAGGGCTCTGCACCAACACTGCACCAAGGTTCCACCGTGACCTGATTTCCCCTGTGCTCGGCACAAGTGAGGCTGCACCTTGGGAGACCTCATTCACTCCCTAAACTCCTGACAGGGAGGGTGCAAGCCAGGTGGGAATTGGGCTCTTCTCCCAGGAACAAACTGACAAACAAGAGACAACAGCCTTCAGCTGTATGCTAGGGGAAGGTTTAGGTTGGACATCGGGAAAAAATTGTTCTCTGGACAGAGTGACTGGGCACTGGATTACTACCAGGGACAGGGTGGGAGGGTACCCCAGCCCTGCATGTTGTTAAAAGCCGCCCTGGACGGTTGGCCGACTTTTCCCATCTGGTAAAAGACAGGTGTCTGGCCAGGGGAGGCGAGGAACCTCCTTTGGAACGCAGAATTGGACCCCCTTCCTCTGAATTGTTTAATTGGAAATGGTGGGGCCTGTCGGGCACAGACAGGGAGAAGGAATAACAGCTCTTTCACGGTCTGTGTAACACAGGGGCAGGCAAAACAACACAGCAACAAATGGAACCACAAGCCAGAGAGAAGCCAGGGAACCACAGAGCCGAGGACCATAGACGCCAGGGCGAGTCAGCAACCACAGAGGCCAGAACCACAGAGCCAGAACCTCAGAGCCAGTGAGAGCCAGAACCACAGAGCAGAAACCACAGAGCCAGAAGAGAGCCAGAACCACAGAGCCCGAACCACAGAGCCAGAGAGAGCCAGAACCACAGAAGCCAGAGAAGCCAGAAGCCACAGCGCAGGACCACAGACCAGGCGAGTTTGCAGAAACCACAGAGCAAGCTGAGAGTCAGAGCCACAGAGCCAGAGCACAGAGCCAAACCACAGAAACCAGGGTGAGTCCAGAGAACCACAGAGGCAGAACCACAGAGCCAGGGTTGAGTCAGAACCAAGAGCCAGAACCACAGAGCCCAGTGAGAGTCTGAACCACAGAGCCAGGACCACAGACCCAGGGGGAGTCAAAACCAGGCCAGGACAGGCGCAAGAACCACAGAGCCGGACCACAGAGCCAGAACTGCAGAGCCAGCACCCAGAACACAGAAGCCAGAACCCAGAGCCAGGGGGACCCAGAACCACAGAGCCAGTGAGAGCCAGAACCAACAGACCAGGGATCGCAGAACCAAAGCCAGGGACCCAGAACCCACAAGCCAGAACCACAGAGCAGTGACCTAGAACCACAGGACCCAGGGGCCAGCCAGAACTATAGACCAAAGGGACAGCCAGAACCACGAGCCAGAACTGCAGAAGCAGGGACCCAGAACCACAGTTCAATGACCCAGAACCTTAGACCCAGGCCCACAACAACACAGAGCCAGGGCGGCCAGAAACCACAGACCAGGCGAGCCATAGACCACAGAGCCAGTGAAGCCAGAACCACAGAAGCTCAGTGACCTAGAACCATAGACCCAGCCCAGCCACAAACCACAGACCAGAACCACACAAGCCAGTGACCCAGAACCACAGATCAGAGAGAGCCAGACCAGAGACCCAGAAGCCACAGAGCCAGAACCACCACAGCCAGTGACCCAAGGAACCACGAGCCAAGAGAGCCCACAGGCCCAGTCGCAGCCAGCATGCGAAGGGATGGAGAAGGCGCTCCATTTCCGAAACCCCCAGGAGCAGCCGATCCCTCTGGAGACAAGCAGAAGGATGCTGCAGCAGAACCCGGCACAGCCAGCTGGGCAAGGCAGGGAGCAGCAAAATCTTCAGAGTGGCGATGGGTATGTGTCAGAAACTCAGCAGTGCAGCCAGAAGCAGGTGGGGTCCCAGCAGGCAGGGTGTGGCGGTTACAGCACACGCAAAAAAACCCAGAGAGGGGGCACAGACACGGCGGGCTGTGGGCAGCGGCAGCCCGGCTCCAAAACGGGCAGGTGAGAGGCCCCGAGGGGTTTTGACCTGGATCGAAGCTACCAGAAAACAACCCCAAAATCACTTCAACTACTTCTTCAATGCTGAAATTTGAAGCCAAGGAGGGGGAAAGATCAATTAAGAAAAAAAAAAGCGTAATTGGGTGAGATAGGATTAGCAGAAAACACTTTAAGACAAAACAGGCTTCAAATCTTAAAAGTATAAAGAAAAGTATTATTGAAGAATTTAAAAAAAGAGGATAATGAAGCTGAAATAAACCTTTTAGAACACCTCTTTCCCCCTGCACCTCCCGCAGCCTTTCTGTTTCTTTTCCACCAAAGCACCAGGGAGGCAAAGACATGGGGGTTTTTGATCAGTGTGTCACTTCTTAAAAAATTCCCTCTGCCAGCTTCCCTTAGGGAGGGAGTCTCTTTTGCTGTGCCATGGTCCTTCCCACGGAGGGAGTTCTCTGGCGAACTTCTTCCTACGTGGTTCCAATTTTCACAAGTTGCTCCTGCCCAAAATCTTTAACACACAGCTCTCTCCCAAGGCGGCAAGTCTTCCCACAACTGCCTTTTTCTGTGACCCCACTCCCCTCTGTTCAACAGGCTGAAAGGAGAAAGAGCTTCCTTGCAGTTTTTTTTGTTCTTAAATACATTCACTTCAGAGGCATTGCTAACATCCTCCTCCAATTGAGCCAAGCAATGTCGATCGATTCAGAGGCTCTTGCAGGACAGAGCAGAAGTTTGCGAAGAAGCTTCTGTCTCAGAAGCAGCCTCTGTGGCTTCCTCTGCCCCCACTAAAAAGCCAACTTGTGTTAACCCAAACACAGCAGGGGAAAGGGGCTCAGGATTGTGGGGTTTCCCCTGAATGCACCTGAGCAGATGGTGAAAAATCCTTTTTTGGTGAGGTGGTGTTAAAGGTCCCAGTTCAGGGCTGGCTCTCACGAGCAGAGGCTCACTCACGCAGGAGAGCAGGACCGGGCTGGGCTCTTGGTGTGGAAGCGAATTCGGCTCCCAGGCAGCCGCTCGGCCGCCCTCCTCCGAGTCTGAGAGGGAGAAGAGAGCTCGGAAGCTTGCCACCCAGACCCCTTCCCCAAAGCGCCAGATCTTACGTTGGTGGCATCTCCATCCCTGCAGGAGAAAACCCTCAGGTAAAGAGAAGGGCAGCCGAGGTGCCCCTCCTCCTGAGCTTTGCCATTTTCTTTTGCTCTGTCCTGCCAGTTCATCGGTGGTCGTAAGGCCTTTTCAAGCGACAGTTGGGACCAAAATTCCACGAGAGAAAGAAACAAAAGGAGAAATCCTAAACCCCAAACATGACCCAGGCCCCGCTGGTCCACCCTCGCACACCTGAGCACACCCGAGCGCACGCGGAGCACTCGCTGGGGTTCCACGCCCAGAGGTTGGGCTACGGACAGCACAGCGGTGGCACAGAAAGGGCTTGGTCGGCACTGTCCCCTGGCCTCTGATGGGCAGGAGCTCCCAGCCACCCCCTTCATGGAAAACCAGGGGCACCGGGACACCGTGGGGCTCCTGGAAGCTGGTGTGACACACAGGGGCCTCAGGGAACCCAGGAGAGCAGAGGAGGTGTATGGAAACCTCATGGAAACCCAGGAGGGAGCAAGCAGTTGAGGTTAATGGAACCTTCAATGGATCCAGGAGAGCAGAAGAGAGGCTTATGGAATCTCATTGGAAACCAGAGAGAGCAGAGTGAGGTTAGGAATTCTCATGGAACCCAGGAGCAGCAGGAAGTGAGTTATGAACCTCATGGAAACCCAGTGGAGCCAGAGTGAGCTCTGGGATGTCCTGGAACCCAGTGAGAGCAGAGAGAGGTTATGTGAATCTCTGGAACCCAGGAGAGCCAGAGAGAGGGTTATGGAACCTCATGGAACCCAGGAGAGCAGAGTGAGGTTATGGAATCTCATGGAAACCCAGGAGACAGAGATGAGGTTGATGGAGATCTCATGTGTGAAAACCCAGGAGAGGAGAGTGAGGTTATGGATCTCCTGGAACCCAGGGAGAGCTCTGTGAGGTTATGGAATCTCAGGGAACCAGTCTCCAGAGTGTCACAGGGAGGGGCTCATGGAAAACAGCGAGGCATTGTCACACAATGGAATTCTCCCTGGAACCAAGTGGTCCAGTGTGGCACAGAGGGGCCTCGTGTAACCCAGGAGAGCACTGTTTTAGGCTCTGGATGGTGAGTAAGATAGATATTGTGATGGTTGACGCTCCAATTAAAGGCAAATATTCATTGTCTGTTATGTTAGGAGAAGTTTTTGTAGAATTTATAGTTGATATTTTACCCCACTCTTGTGTTGTACCAACCGGGTGGCCTGGGTTTGGGATATTTGGGGATCAGTTGTCACTATTGGCAAAACATCTGACCTCCAATAGAAGTTTTAAGGTAAGTGACTCTCCAACTGCTGGACAGCAAAGAAGAGTCATGGGCAAAACATTTGGAGTAGGCTAAAGGGTTAAAAGGCAAAACCTTCCATTGTGTGGATGAGCCACGTGGTGGGAAAGATCCTTTGCTCCCCGGTGCTGTAAGTTACTCTCTGTTCAGTCTTCGTTGTATATTTTGACAAGGTTTTTATAAAACCTTTAAATTTTTTTGTAAAGTGGAGCATCACTCCCACCAAATGGAGCTGCTCCCCAGGATTACAACCTTTGCCCTGTAAGCCTTAGGAAGTTTTTGGAAAAGAGGCATGCCCTGCCCACCAGATTTGCCGCAGATATCTCTCGAGACTCCCAGGACCATGCGGTCCCAGTGTGTTAATAAAGGTTGAAAGCCTGAGGGACACCAGGAGACTTGGGATTAAAGAAAAAGAAGAAAGAGGAGTGAGTACCATCTGTTAACTGCTTTCGTGGCCAGACATATTTCTGTAATTCCTGATATATGAACATGAGCTTCACACCAGTAAATTCACGGACCTGTCCTGGTAAGTTGGAAGCTTCAGGATTTAGTGGATGAATTGTTATAAATGATCAGTCAGAAATCCACAACTAATGAAATGTAGGAAGATTTATTTCCTCGACAAAAAATATGGTCCTCAAAAACCACAGCCAAAGAGACAGTGTCGAGCCCGGCTTGGTGCTGGCGTGAACACAGATCCGACCTCTGTCCACCTCTGTCGCATCCGGACCTCTGCCCTGTTCACCCATGCCATTTCCAGCAGGGCTATTTGATACGTTTTTTATGCCTAGCAAGGTGCCCTGATTTCTTTTGTAACGCCCGCATGTGCATTGAGAGTTTCTTCACTGGCTGGACAATGCTGTTTCTCTGAGTAAGTGGCAGGTGTGATGTGTCAGGGGAGTCGTGTAATTCACAGGTTCTTTATGGCGACTTCTGTATAGTCCCAATTGATGGTATCAGTCAAGCGATGATTCACTTCTTGAGTGCTCCTGATTAGCCCTGGAGGACGAGATCATTGGCGCTGCATGTCGATTCAAGTATTCGGGGTAGTGTTCTCTTGACTGCCTTCAGGAATTTCATTGTCGGGGTTCTCGCTGGTCGAGTGATCTGAGAAAAGTTCGAAAGTCTCTTTCTCAAGCTGGCACTTGAAGAAAGCAGTTCAGAGCTCTTCATTTCTCGGTCTCAAGGTCTGATTATTTATCCTTAAGCTATAAAAAATTTTCTCCTTGCCCTGCCGGGTTCAGCTCAGGTCACAGAAGTCAGAGGCACATGCATCTGCCCCCGGGGCAGTGTATATGTCTTTGTACTAAAAAACTACGTGTACAATATTTTACGAATTTCTTTCCAAATACCTTTCACCTATGTTAGACGTGAGCTTCTACTCTTAAACCATCTGTAGGCCAAACAATCACAGCAGAGATGGAGGCCAAGAAAAGAAAGGAAGGAAGAAAGACCGGACACGCCCAATTTCCGCCATCTGTTGCTTCCTGAAAACCCGCAGACACAAAACCCAAAATCTACTTTTCACCTCGTGATTACTTCACTGAATATTCTGCTTAAACTGTTGTGGCTTGCTGATCTTCATACCCAAGGTGGTATCTTGCTCCACGGGTCATAATCAAAACCACAGGCATTTGGGCTCGTGTCCAGGGTCTCTGAGACCCGCTGGCAGGGTCTTGGCTGCTCAGGACAGCCAGAGGATGTCCTGGGTCATGACAAAATTTCAGCATTCCAAAAAGTAAGACATCTAGTCCCTGGCTGCTCTGTGGTCAGAGACTCATTTGGATTTTTACAATCTTATATAAAATACATTCTTCTCTTTAAGCATGAATTATTTCATTGTGACGGGGGTCACAAGGGTTTTTTCAGGATGAGAAAGATGACGTAGCGATCTCGACTCCATTATTTAGAAGGCTGATTAATTTATTTTATGATATGATACATTCTATTGATAAACCCTATACTAAAAAGAAAAGAAAAGGAAGATTTCCAGAAGCTAGCCCTAAGCTAGAATAGGAAAGTAAAGAATGATAACAACAGCTGCTCCTTCGGACTCCCTCTCAGACAACGAATAACGACCCCCCGTGGAGTCATTGTGGATTGGCCCATTAATTATAAACATCTCCAAACTGGGCCAATCCAGACGGACCTGTTATTACATTCCACAGGCAGCAGATATAACCTAGTTGTTTACATCTGTTTCTGAGGCCACCGCTTCTTCAGAAGGGAAAAATCCTAAAGAAAGATTTTTTCACAAAGGATGTCTGCGACATTTCATAGCATATATTACATGGATGTCGGAAGCAGCGGGATGTGTGTGAGGAAGTGTTTGGGAGGGCCCATGATGGAGACCCATGGCTGGTGGATGCATGAGATTGAGATTTGTGAGGAAGCAGGGCGACCACCGAGGGTTGCAGCAGAACGGGCGTTGCCCAGCTGAGCGCGCGTGCTTGTTGACACTCCACATTTATATCTGTGATTAAATTTCCGTAGCCATTCTGATAAAAACAAAACATGTTATAATACAAAACATAATTTTTGAAAAAAAAAAACCAGGTCAAATGACGAAATTCCGTTACCACAGCCAAATACAGCTCTGAACCGGGTGCCAGCGCTGGCATGCCTCCCAAGAGACGGCTGGTAAACATCCTCCCAAGGGGACATGCCTATCCCACCCCAAAAATCCGAGGGTTTTATACATTTTATTCCGGCCTAGAGCAAAAGATGACCCACATATTTCTTTTGTGACTTTTACATGGCAAAGGCTGGAATCCAACATCCGAAGAGTACAACAAAGGCGCTGTCTTGAGCCTAGACAGAGTCTTTTGATGGCCATCCTCGTCCATACAGGGTTTTTGAAAAGGTGAAATGGTGGGTCCAGGTGTCCTCTTTTCTGAGGTGATCCTTGTTCCAGGAACTTATCTTTTTGCTGGGATCGGAGTTTTTACTGGAAACATCAGTCTTAATCCTTACTGGAAATGTTGAGGACATCATTCCTTTCAGCTGCGTAAGGGGTTGTTTCTTTTGTCTTGATTCCTCAGGACAGTTCCTTTGTCACATGTATTCTGTGCCCTGTCGTAAAAAGCTACAAGCTTGGCTTTTCTCAGCTCTTTTCTGTAAGAGGACTGACTTATTAACCTCCGTGTTTATATTTGTTATACTTTTACTAGCATGAATAACAACTATTCATAACAAGCATCGGTGTTCGTGGGCTCATGAGCCCCCGAGCCAAAGGGATCAGAGAGGCAGAGCCACTGAAGCTGAGCTTGAGCAGTTGTTGAGGTGTAGCTAGACACAATGGCCGGCAAGGCCTCCCTGGCAGTCAGCAGCCTAAGAGAGAAATTGATGGACTGGGCCTAAGAAGCTTCTCTCTCCACCATTGCTCATCTCTCTGGTAAGCCTATAGGTCACTTTTCTCCTCAACCCTTACTTATTGGACAATTTCTACAAAACCCTGTACCCTATACAAAGAGCTCCTTGTTGCCCAGCTCAGCAGAAGACAGCTGTCCCTGAGACCTTCACAGAAGACTTCAATAAAGACATCTCTGTGGAACCTCATTTACAGCCCTTCTCCTTCTCTTCTCCTGCGTCGTGCCTAAGGCACTTAGCAAGATAAAGCGCTTGGGATGAGTGATAATCACGAAGAGCTGATCTCACTTAGGAGCTGAGGCTTGCTAAGATTGCCTGCGGCTCTGGAGCCTGCTGAGGGGCCCAGACAGGTCGTGCTTAAAAATTGAACTTCTCTGTCTTTGGGCACCCCACAGCAGGAGTCAGGGAGAGCCGCCGAACAAAGCCAGCAGTCACTCAAGAGGTAAAGGTATTTTTCTTTTTTATCCTTTTCTTTCTACTCTTCCCTCTCCTTCTCCTTCCTCCTTTCCTGTTTCCTTTCTTCTCCTCCTTTCCCTCCCCGTTTCTGTCGGGAGGCAGGCCTTGCTGGATAGTGTTGTGTTGGCTGATTGGGGAGGTGGGCTCTGCAGAGAGGCATTACTAGGCCTCTCATCCTAAAATATTATATAAGTATTTGTATCCCACAATCAAATGTGGATTCTACTGACCATCTCACCCCTCATCGTGTTGTAATTTTTGATAAGGTTTTAATTTAAACCTTTTTAAATTTTTTTTTTTTAAGGTGAGCATCATTTCCCACAAATGGGAGCTCATCTGAGGGTGAGATGTAGTCCTCTCATCTCTCTCTCTCGTTCATCACGACCAAAGGGACTATGAGACTGAGCAAAAACAAGGTGGAACATTAGAGAGTGCAATTATTGTTTCTATTTAAGTCTTTCTGTCTGCATTGTTGATTTAGGTTTAATACACCTCTGAAATTTTAGAAGTAAGCATCATTTCCCACATCCTTGCTCTCTGAATGAACTATGCTGGTTGATTTGTGTGCTGTTATTATCAAATTATTTGTTGCAGCCTATGAGGGACCGCTCTAGCGTCAACATTGACACGGCTCTGGACTCTGCAAGAATCTAACCTTGAAGAACTTGCTGATAGGCTAAACTACATTGGCATTAATGCAGGAATTGGTCTCCAAAATCCCACTTGGTTGAAGTTTGCTCTCTTTAAGTTGAAACCTCTTCATTATTGACTAATTCCTGAAGTCTCAACCTCAAAGACGATCTGAGGAAACTTGCGGGAAAATCACCAGGTGTTTTACTATGTTGGCCAAGTCCTGAGGGCATGTCAAGGTCCCTCTGCCTCCAGGCTCCCTTGTGCCCACCTGCTCAGGAGGGTGGGCATGGCTCATCCGGGAAGCGTAGTCACTAACGGGATCACGGAGGATGGAATCAATAGAATAGGGTTGGTTGGAAAGTGCATTTTTACAGATACCATGCGCAGTCCAACCAGCTGCCATTGGGCAGAGAACAATCTCCAACACCAGAGCAAGCTGGCTCAAGCCCTGGTCCAGCATGGCTATGGATCTTCCCAGGATGAGGCACCCAACACTCCGCAGGGCAGCCTGCTCCGCGCTTCACCACCAGATTTATGTGTAAAAAAATCTTCTGCCTCACTGCTGACTCTCCTGGGAGACTGTGAGGAGGCAGAGGCCAGCAGAGCTCATGTGAAGGGAGAGACTCATTTCATGGTCACTGCTGGCCTGGCCAAGAATCACCAGGGCTCAGAAAGGCCAGGGGCCGAAGGGAAGCCCAAACCCGGGCCAGTTGGTGAAAAGAGCAAACAGGCTGGGACTGAGTGCTTGAGAAGGATGAGGAGGCGAGGAAAGAGGACTCTCCATCCTTCCTGCCAGCACTCTGAATCTGCCTGCAGGTCCCCTTTGAGGCTTCTTGGTTGCCCTTGCCATCGCATGTGTGCCCACGAGTAGGCTCTGTGGCAGACAGGTTAGTGCTCCTGCACCAAGGGGCTGCTCTCCAGCCTTGGGACACTGGCACTTGTGACCCTGCTGTCCTGTACGGGACCCACACATTTCCCTCTGGCTGTCCTGGGTTGATTTGAATCCTGGCAAGGAGCTCAGAACCTTGACACAGAGTCAAAAACACCTCTGCCTTCCTCTGTTAGTTCGCACAGAAAAAATTACCAACTTTGTGTGAAGATTTACAAAGCCACAAAAGTTCGTAGAATGATAGTTAATTTGTCACACGGGTGAAAAAGTAGATGTTGAGAATTATAGAATGGAGTTCAAGAGGCAAGATGGACAGAATCTAAGTGTTGCCTGTCCTGTCCTGTCCCCTCCTCCTCCTCCTCCTCTCCTCCTCTCCTCCTCGCTCCTCCTCGCTTCCTCCTCCTCCTCCTCCTCTCCTCCCCTCCTCCTCCTCCTCCTTCTTTCTTCTTTCTTCTTCTTCTTCTTCGTTTCTTTTCTTCTTTCTTCTTCCTCTTCTTCTTCCTCTTCTTCTTCCTCTTTCTTCTTCCTCTTCTTCTTCCTCTTCTTCTTCCTCTTACTTCTTTTCCTCTTTCTTCTTCATCTTCTTCTTCCTCTTCTCTTCCTCTTCCTCTTCTTCCTTCTTCTTCCTCTTCTTCCTGCTTCTTCCTCTCTTCTCCTTCTCCTTCTCCTTCTCCTTCTCCTTCTCCTTCTCCTTTCCTTCGTCTCCTTCTCCTTTTCTCCTTCTCCCTTTTCTCCTTTCTCCCTTTTTTGACTAGTTTCCTCTCCTTCTACCTTTTCTCCTTTCTCTTCTCCTTTTCTCCTATCTCCTTCTGCCTCCCTTCCCCTCTCCCCTCCCCTTATCCCCTTCCTTTCCTCTTCCTCTCTTCGTCTTCCTCTCCTCCTCCTCCTTCCTCCTCCATCTTCTGCTGGATGGTGACACTTATTGATTGGTTTGAGAGTAGAGAGACTGTGTCTAACATTAAGTAGTTAATGATTAGAAAATTATTGAGTAAATAAAGTACACGATCCATTAGTATTAAAAAAGTCAACACACCCAAGGCAACACTGACCACCAACCTGACCTGCTGGGACAGATCTCACAGGTCAAAAAAAAATGGAAGAGATAAAAGAAAAAAATAAACAACCTTAAAAGCCAGAGCTTGATGAACTCTCTGGACTTCTTCAGTTGCAAGGCTGAGAAAAAAAACTTTTGCATACCTCAGAGGTTCATTTCAACCACAAAACAACCCAAAAACTGTCCTTCCCTGGGCACTGCCTGCACAAGCCCAGCTGGCCTGCAGCGGAGAGCCCTGGGCTCTGGGACGGGACAGGACTCCAATCCAGGGACCAGGATCTGGCCTTGCCCTTTGCTCCATCAAGCCAAGGGTTGTGGCTCAGCCACCAAGAAGCCGCCTTGCCCAGTGCCTCTGCTTGCTGCAAGCACAGCCTCCACCATCCCCTTGGAAGGTCCCTCACAAGGGCTTTCAGTGGCAGCTCATGCTCCACCACACCTTGGGTTAGGTGTTACATACCTGCCAGGAAAGTTAATCCACAAACACCAGGGGTTTATGTCCAAAAGGAGACAGAGGAATCCTTTACCTTGTTTTGATAATAGCGGAGAGGACATGGGGCATTCCCCCGGGTCTCTCCAATTTTCTGCAGGATTTTCTTCCTTTTTTATCCCCAATGCCCTTCTCTTTTCCCCAGTGCTGAAGGGTACTTGATGAGGTTCAGGCTGTTCCAAAAAACACTGATACCAGAGATTTCGTGCTCTAATTTATAACCCTCCCTGTTTCATTCTAATTGCTATGGAATTTAAGGCTTTCCCCTCTGTTTCTTTTCATCTTTCAATGCTCCAATTTCATTTATCAGCAAAATGATACAGTTCTCATTTGTGAAAAGCCAAATATCTTTTTCTATTCATCAATAAGTGGAATCCTTGCCCTTGTTCCTGTATCTCTCAGTGCTGGTTTATCTAGCAAAGAGACCACCAGCTGGTTTGTAAAGACAAATCCCTCATTCCTCTCACTCCAGGAAAGGTGAGAATGCGGGTCTGTGATAACATGAAATGTGATTTGTGGCTAACAATTGTGACTATATGGATATTTAGAAAAAATATTTGTTAAAAAGTCAAGGGAGGAAAGGATAGTTAATTAGTTCACAAAATAGATATTTCATGATGGAAATGTTTTTCTCATGTTTCTTCATGAGAAAATTACGATACAGGATGTGGTTTTGAGATAGTAACATCCCCAAATGGTAAATAGACCTTTGGATAATTAGAGAATTGGCCTTTAAATGGGCAAATTGAGGCTGATTCCAGGTATCTATGAAACATGAGCTTATTTTGGTGATATAATGCTGCTTCTGTAGCACAACACTTGGGGGGCATGGCACAGCTGCCCGCCTGGGTTGTTCAAAGGAACAAGTGACGATGATGAGAAGCCTTTTTTGTCAAAAGCCAACGAAAACAGCCTGCTCAATTAAAATGCTGCTAAATTTGTTAATTTTGTGTTCTATTGAATTGGACACACAGGGACTCTCACTCATTAGCAGGTGGGGAGCTGCTGCCCCCGAGCAGCTGAGGAAGGCCGCAGGAGGGCATTCAACGCTTCCACAAAGCTCCGTTTAACACTCAGGGCCTCCTGGCTTCCACGGGACCCACAGTGGTCCACAGTGTCACCACTGCTCACAGTGTCAGACTGTCACCGCTCACCCCTCACAGTGTCACACTGGCTCTCCTCACAGTGTCACAGTGTCACACTGTCCCCTCACACTGTCACACTGGCCCCTCGCACTGTCACACTATCACCATTGTCACACTGGCTTGCGTCAACACTGTCACAGTGTCACACTGTCCCCTACGACGATTCACACTTCTCCGCCTCACACGTTCACAGTGTCACAGTGTGCACACTGATCAGACTGTCACCGACTGTCCCCTCACACTGTCCACACAGTTACCACAAGTCACACTGTCGAGACTTCACCACCTGTCCCCTCACACTGTCACAGTGCCAGTGTCACATGTCACACTTTACACTGCTCCCCTTCACACTGTCACACTGTCACAGCATCACATTGGCCCCGTTCACCACCTCAGGGGGTGCGGCTCCGGCTCGGGGCTGGGCGCTCGGGGCTTGGCCCCTCAGGGGCTTGGCGGGCTCGGGCTCCAGGCTCGGGGCTGGGCTCCAGGCTCGGGGCTCGGGCTCAGGCTCCGGGGCTTCAGGCCGGCTGATGAGGGCCGCCCCCCCCCCCCCCCCCCCCCCCTGCCGGGCGAGGAGCGGAGCCCGCTCTCTCTCGTCCCCGCGCTGGCTGGGCAGGCCTCGCTGCCGCCACCGTTGCCCAGACGCCCGGGCAAAAGCTCTGTGCTCCAGGGCCGGCCTGTGAGGAGCCGTTTTCGTGCGCGGGGAGCAGCCAAGTGGCGGCCGCTCGCGGGCGGTGGGCCCCTGGCTGGCCGGCCCGGGCTCGCTGCCCAGCGCCGCCGCCGTTTGCCCGGAGGTTTCGGGCAGAGCCTCATGTTTGCTTCGGGGCCGGCCGGGGACGCGTTCTGCGGCCCGAGGGCCCGCCATGGCCGGCCGTGTCCAGAGCGGGCCCCAAGGCCGGCCGTGGCCGTGCGGGCTGGCGAGGCTCGGGGTCCTGCGCTGAGCTGGGCCCGGAGCGAAGAGGCTGAGCGGGAGAAAGTTGAAGCATTTTCACAGATCCAGTGGGAAACTTCTACAGCACCGTGGTGTGTTACAGACAGTGTCCAGGTGGGACGGGGATTCCTTCGAATTGTTGAATTAAGAACTTGGTTTAATAACTTTTTTGTGTGGCTTTAAAAAGCTTCTGTTCGCCGTGCAGCGCTCTCCCAACAGGCCCCAGGAGGCTTGCTGCTGCTGCTGCATGGAGCTCCTCCCAAGCGGGATCCGCGGACCACAGGCAGAGTCAACCCTCACGCTCCACACTGTGTCTTCTCCTCGGGCCTTGTGCTGAAAAACAACCTTTTCTGGGGAACTTCAGCGTGCACGTGGGGCTCCTGGACGGGATTAACTACTGCAGCACGGTAAGGCCGCTGCCCTCTGATTCCGTGGAAAAAGCTGGAAATTAAATCCCATAATAATTGATATTTCTACAGAGCAGGTATTGTTTATTGTAGTGCTGTGGTGAGGGGGATTATTCTCCACCAACTCCCCACTCTTGCCATGTGTTTGTAGTTTATTTATATAGTAATTATTGCTTAATTATTGCAATGTATCTAGAACTCGTCTAATACATATTTACCTACTGTTTATCTCATGGATAATTTACATGAAGTTATCTCATTGTATAATTAGTTCTTCTGTACGGCTGCTTGCACTTCCCAGTTTTAGGTGGTCTTGGGGGTCTCTTCAATGAAAGACTCAAGTTTTTTCTGAACATTTTCAATTTGTCTTACACACCATTGACCAATTATTGGTGTCCTTCTGGTCTTTCGATCAAACCTATCTACACATTCTCCATTTTGTGGCTAATTGGCGTTTACATTTGCCAGTTTCTTCATTAGTTACGCCCAGTATTAGCTAAATTGTCTAGTTTGAGATTTATTCACACTGGTGAGGTTTCTGTTTATTTAAGCATTAAGGGATGGTTAACCATTATACTGTGCTACTTACATTGTATAGAAAGTTATGACTCAGGTTATATTGTATATATTGGTCTATGAATATGTATAATATTGATTTTATACTCAAGCTATGTAGCATCTTGTAACTTTGACCCAACTGACGTACGTATCAACTCCTATAGAGGATTTGTTTAAGATTTTCCACGCTGTTTGCCTCTGTGATCTGTGACGAGCATCTCATCTTTGTGCTTGGTGCAGTGCTGCCCATCAGGGATGATCTTTTCCTGGTGTCATAAAACCTCCCCTATAAAACCAACTCCACAGTGAAATAATGCCATTTCCAAAAGCAAGAATTCTCCTCTTCCTGTCCTGAATATTTAAGGAGCTCAGATCTTTGCAAAACTGTTTCTTTCTAGTTACTCCTTGAACAAGACAAAGGAACCCAAGGTTTGCCTAGTTCTTCTTAGTTTATCCAGTCCCTTTCTGAAGAGCCTGTCGAGAATGGTCTCTGCCCAGACTGGAATCCATGAGGGTTTGAGACTACTTGTGTGTGATAAAAAGACCGGACATTTAGCGTGGCCTCCAATACCTTTGAGCCCTGGCCTTTTCATTCGTCTTTGCCTGGGGCTGGATTGCCTTCTTTCTGCCTTTTCGTTTTTAAATCCCTCCCTTGAATACAAGCCCATGACCTGGATGCAGTTTCTGTAAGGGGAGTGAAGTCTTCCCTTGGAAAGCTAAGCAGTGCGCAAAAGGCCAGTCGGTCCAGCACGGGCTGCACCCTTGGCTGGGGCTGCCTGGTGGCACATTCAGCTGCTCGGGTTGATCTCTGTGGGGGAAAAAGACAGGGCTTCCTTGATCTCTCACAGGTGAGAGAAGGTGGAACTGGACAGGTGGGACATGGTTCAGGGAAAGGGGAGAACATGAAATCAGGTGGGATCTAGGGAAAGTTGGACATAAGGAGGGCGCGCAGTGGGGACGATGGAAGTGGAAGAGACAGATAGGACAGAGGGACATGATGGGACTGAGGGACGGCAGTGAACTGGGGACATGGTGGACAGGGACAGTGGACATCGGTGGGAGAGTGGGATTTGAAGTGGGAAGGCCAAGTGGGACATGGTGAAGGTGAGACTGGGGGTGGGTGACTAGTACAAGGTAGGACAGTTTGTGGAGGGTGAAGAAGTTGGGGGGGACAGGTTGGACAATGTGGGACAGGTGATCAATTTGGGAGAGGGTGACGAGACCAGTTATAAGAGGGGACAGGTGGGACCAGTGAGGGGGGGGGAAGGGGGTGGGTTTTGGAAGGGCAGAGTGAGGGCAGTTGGGGGGAGAGCAGGATTTTGAGGAGAGAAAAATGGGACAGTTTGGAGGGGCAGATTGGACTGGTTTGAAGGGGAGGTGAGTCTGAGGGGACAGCGGTGTTAAACAGGACCAGGTGGGACTGGGACAGAGGGGGACGAGAGACAGGTGGCCTGGTGGACAGGTGGACAGAAGGACAGGTTCCCACCTTCAGGGGAAGACAGGTGAGGCAGTTTGGGGGAGAAGATGGGACAGTTTAGGGGGACTGTGTCTGGCGGGCAGGGAGTACAGTGTAAAGGGATGATGGGGGACCGTTTGTGGGGACTGTGGGAACCAGTTTTGAAGTGGAAAAGGTAGGTGAGTTGTTCTCTCTCGAATTAATTACTTCCTCATTATCCCTTCCCCCCCCACACCGGGAGCAATTAATGATTAACGCAAATCAATTAATCAATTAACGTGCTATTAACCAGGACCAATTAAACCCACCTTTGGCTAATTAATTATCACCAGCACCTTTTAATTGCCCCTAGGTACTTACTGGGCAGAGCCCCCCCTATGGAACTTATGGGGCAGGACCCCAACATTTGGGGGGTAGGACCCCAGCACTTGTGGGGCAGAACCCCAACACTTGTGGGTTCAGGACTCCAACACTTGTGGGGGCAGAACCCCAACACTTGTGGGGTCAGGATCCCAACACTTGTGGGGCACAATCCCCATGCGGGGGGGGGGGCTTGGACCACCAAAGGGGGTGGGGCCAAGGCGCAAGAGCGGGGTTTATGTTAATGAGGAAGCAGGGTTTATGTTAATGAGGAAGCAGGGTTTATGCTAATGAGGAAGCATTGCCATTGCCTGTAGGACCCTGACAGGGGCGGGGCCAGAGGGCCAGTGGCCAATCCGGAGGTGATGGGAAGGGGCGGGGCTGAAGGGGGCGGGGCAGCACCACTGTCACCTGCACACCTGAGCACACCTGAGCACACCTGCACACCTGAGCACACCTGAGCACACCTGAGCACTCGCTGGGGGTTCCACGCCCAGAGGTGGCATGGACAGGCACAGGGTGGCACAGAAGGGCTGGTGGCACTGTCCCCTGGCCTCTGAGGGGGCAGGAGCTCCCAGCCACCCCCTCATGGAACTAGGGGGCCACCGGGACACCGTGGGGGCTCCTGGAAGCTGGTGTGACACACAGGGGCCTCAGGGAACCCAGGAGAGCAGAGTGAGGTTATGGAATCTCATGGAGCCCAGGAGAGCAGAGTGAGGTTATGGAACCTCCTGGAACCCAGGAGAGCTCTGTGAGGGGCTCTGGGACCTCCTGGAACCCAGGAGAGCTCTGTGAGGCTCTGCACCAACACTGCACCAAGGTTCCACCGTGACCTGATTTTCCCCTGTGCTCAGCACAAGTGAGGCTGCACCTTGGGAGACCTCATCACTCCCTACAACTCCTGACAGGAGGGTGCAGCCAGGTGGGGATTGGGCTCTTCTCCCAGGGAACAACTGACAGAACAAGAGGACACAGCCTTCAGCTGTGCTAGGGGAAGTTTAGGTTGGACATCGGGAAAAAATTGTTCTCTGANGGCTCTGGGACCTCCTGGAACCCAGGAGAGCTCTGTGAGGCTCTGCACCAACACTGCACCAAGGTTCCACCGTGACCTGATTTTCCCCTGTGCTCAGCACAAGTGAGGCTGCACCTTGGGAGACCTCATCACTCCCTACAACTCCCTGACAGGAGGGTGCAGCCAGGTGGGGATTGGGCTCTTCTCCCAGGGAACAACTGACAGAACAAGAGGACACAGCCTTCAGCTGTGCTAGGGGAAGTTTAGGTTGGACATCGGGAAAAAATTGTTCTCTGAMAGAGTGACTGGGCACTGGAATTGTTTGTCCAGGGACAGGGTGGAGACCCCAGCCCTGCATGTGTTAAAACCAGCCTGGAGGTGGCACTTGTCCCATCTGGAAAGACAGGTGTCTGCCAGGGGAGGCAGGAACCTCCTTTGGAACGSAGAATGTGACCCCCTTCCCTCTGAATTGTTTAATTGGAAATGGTGGGGCCTTCGGGCACAGACASGGGAGAAGGAATAACAGCTCTTCACCGGTCTGTGTAACACGGCAGGCAAACAGCAGCAGCAACAAACGGAACCACAGAGCCAGAGAGAGCCAGAACCACAGAGCCAGGACCACAGACCCAGGGCGAGTCAGAACCACAGAGCCAGAACCACAGAGCCAGAACTGCAGAGCCAGAACTGCAGAGCCAGTGAGAGTCAGAGTCACAGAGCCAGAGCCACAGAGCCAGAGCCACAGAGCCAGGACCACAGACCCAGGGCGAGTCAGAACCACAGAGCCAGAGAGAGCCAGAACCACAGAGCCAGAGAGTCAGAACCACAGAGCCAGGACCACAGACCCAGGGCGAGTCAGAACCACAGAGCCAGAGAGAGCCAGAGCCACAGAGCCAGAGCCAGAGCCACAGAGCCAGAACCACAGAGCCAGAACCACAGACCCAGGGCGAGTCAGAACCACAGAGCCAGAACCACAGAGCCAGAACCACAGAGCCAGTGAGAGCCAGAACCACAGAGCCAGAACCAGAGCCAGGGACAGCCAGAACCACAGAGCCAGAACCAAAGCCAGGGACCCAGAACCACAGACCCAGTGAGAGCCAGAACCACAGAGCCAGGGATCCAGAACCAAAGCCAGGGACCCAGAACCACAGAGCCAGAACCACAGAACCAGGGACTGCCAGAACCACTGAGCCAGAGAGAGCCAGAACCAGAGACCCAGAACCACAGAGCCAGTGACCTAGAACCACAGACCCAGGGCCAGCCAGAACTATAGACCAAGGGACAGCCAGAACCACAGAGCCAGAACTGCAGAGCCAGGGACCCAGAACCACAGATTTAATGACCCAGAACCATAGACCCAGGCCCAGCCACAACCACAGAGCCAGGGCCGGCCAGAACCACAGACCCAGCGACCTAGAACCACAGAGCCAGTGAGAGCCAGAACCACAGANCCAGAACCACAGAGCCAGTGACCTAGAACCACAGACCCAGGGCCAGCCAGAACTATAGACCAAGGGACAGCCAGAACCACAGAGCCAGAACTGCAGAGCCAGGGACCCAGAACCACAGATTTAATGACCCAGAACCATAGACCCAGGCCCAGCCACAACCACAGAGCCAGGGCCGGCCAGAACCACAGACCCAGCGACCTAGAACCACAGAGCCAGTGAGAGCCAGAACCACAGACTCAGTGACTAGAACCATAGACCCAGGCCCAGCCACAACCACAGACCCAGAACCACACAGCCAGTGACCCAGAACCACAGATCCAGAGAGAGCCAGACCAGAGACCCAGAACCACAGAGCCAGAACCACACAGCCAGTGACCCAGAACCACAGAGCCAGAGAGAGCCACAGGCCCAGTCGCAGCCAGCAGGAAGGGATGGAGAAGGCGCTTCCTTTCCGAACCCCCAGGAGCAGCCGATCCCTCTGGACAGCAGAAGGAGCTGCAGCAGAACCCCGGCACAGCCAGCTGGGCAGGCAGGGAGCAGCAMAATCTCAGAGTGGCCRATGGGATGTGTCAGAAACTCAGCAGCTGCAGCCAGAAGCAGGTGGGTGTCCCAGCAGGGCAGGGTGTGGGGTTACAGCACAGCAAAAACCCAGAGAGGGGCACAGACACGGCGGGGCTGGGCAGCGGCAGCCCGGCTCCAAACGGGCAGGGAGAGGCTCCCCGGAGGGTTTGACSCTGGTCAAGCACCAGAACACCCACRAAAAATCAYTSACTMCTTCTCYCATGCTGAAATTGAGCCAAGGAGGTGGAAAGATCAATTAAAGAAAAAAAAGCTAATTGGGTGAGATAAGGATTAGCAGARAACACTTTAAGGACAAAACAGGCTCAAATCTTTAAAAGGTATAAAGAAAAGTTTATTRACAGAATTTWAAAAAGAGGATAATGAGAGCTGAAATAAACCTTTAGAACACCTCYTCCCCTGCACCTCCCCAGCCTTTCTTTCTTTTCCACCAAAGCACAGGGAGGCAAAGACATGGGGGTTTTGATCAGTGTGTCACTTCTAAAAAATTCCTTCTCCAGTTCCCTTAGGGAGAGGAGTCTCTTTTGCTGTGCCATGTGGTCCTTCCCACAGGAGGAGTTCTCTGGGAACTTCTCCTACGTGGTTCCAATTTTCACAAGTYGCAGTCCTGCCCAAAATCTTCAACACAAGTCTCTCCCAAGGGCAGAGCAGTCTTCCCACAACTGCCTTTTTTCTGTGRCCCACTCCCCTCTGTTCAAAGGTGAAAGAGAAAGAGCTTCCTGCASTTTTTTTGTTCTTAAATACATCACYKCAGAGGCATTGCTAACTCCTCCAATTGAGCCAAGCAATGTCGATCATCAGAGGCTCTGCAGGACAGAGCAGAAGTTTYGAGAAGCTTCTGTCTCAGAAGCAGCCTCTGTGGCTTCCTCTGCCCCCACTAAAAAGCCAACTTGTGTTAACCCAACACAGAGGGGGGAAAGGGCTCAGGATTGTGGGGTTTCCCCTGAAGGCACCTGAGCAGATGGTGAAAAATCCTATTTTTGGTGAGGTGGTGTTAAAGGTCCCAGTTCAGGGGCTGGCTCCTCACGAGCAGAGGCTCACTCACGCAGCGAGAAGCAGGACCGGGCTGGGCTCTTGGTGTGGAAGCGAATTCGGCTCCGGCAGGCAGCCGCTCCGGCCGCCCTCTCCTCCGAGTCTGAGAGGGTAGAGAGAGCTCGGAAGCTGCCACCCAGACCCTCTTCCCCACAACCCAGCCAGATTCTTGGACGATTTGCGGAGAAAACACATGTCAGAGTGTCAATACCCCTCCCGCAGGAATTACATAGAACCCTCCAGGTACACGCAGCAAGTCAGCTCCTAGTGCCCCTTCCTCCTGAGCTTTGGCCATTTTTTTGTCTGTCCTGAGTTCTCGGTGGTTAAGGTTTCATAGCGACAGTTGGGACAAAATTCCACGAGAGAAAGAAACAAAGGAGAAATCCTAAACCCCACATGACCAGCCCCGCTGTCACCTGCCACACCTGAGCACACCGAGCGCACCTGAGCACTCGCTGGGGTTCCACGCCCAGAGGAATGCAGGACAGAGCAGTGGCACAGAAGGGCTGGTGGACACTGTCCCCAATATCGACCCTGACCTGGGCGCCTCTGTGAGGGGCAGATTGACCCCAGCCCCCCCGCCGTCAGTCATGAACCAGGACGAACCCCGGACATCCACCAGACCAGATGGTCAAAAGCAAATACAAGCCACACGGGACAACGTGGGGCTCCTGGACAGCTGTGTGACACACAGGGGCCTCAGGGAACCAGGAGAGCATGAGTGAGTTATGGCTCATAGGAACCCAGGAGAGCAGAGTGAGGTTAATGGAACTCATGGATCCCAGAAACACAGAGAGGTTTGAATCTATGGAAACCCAGGAGGCAGAGTGAGTTAAGAATTCCATGGCAACCAGAAGAGAGGAGTTATGACCTCATCAACCCAGGAAGAAGCAGAGTGAGGCTCTGGGATCTCCTGGAACCCAGGAGAGCAGAGAGAGGTTATGGAATCTCATGGAACCCAGGAGAGCAGAGAGAGGTTATGGAACCTCATGGAACCCAGGAGAGCAGAGTGAGGTTATGGAATCTCATGGAACCCAGGAGAGCAGAGTGAGGTTGTGGAATCTCATGGAACCCAGGAGAGGAGAGTGAGGTTATGGAATCTCCTGGAACCCAGGAGAGCTCTGTGAGGTTATGGAATCTCAGGGAACCCAGTCTCCAGAGTGTCACAGGAGGGGCTCATGGAAACCAGGAGGGCATTGTCACACAATGGAATCTCCTGGAACCAAGTGTCCAGTGTGACACAGAGGGGCCTCGTGGAACCCAGGAGAGCACTGTGAGGCTCTGGATGGTGATAGATGGATATTGTGATGGTTGACTCTCACAATTAAAAGGCAAATATCATGTCTGTATGTTAGGAGAAGTTTTGTAGATTTATAGTTATATTTTACCCCACTCTTGTGTTGTTACCACCGGGTGGCCTGGGTTTGGGATATTTGGGAGGGTCAGCTTGTCACTATGGCAACATCTGACCTCCAATCAGGATTTAAGGTAGTGATCTCCACTGCTGGACAGCAAAGAAGGAGTCAATGGGCAAAACTTTGGGAGTGGCTAAAGGGTTAAAAGGCAAAACCTCCATTGTGTGGATGAGCACGTGGTGGGAAAGATCCTTTGCTCCCGTTGCTGTAATACTCTCTGTTCAGTCTTCTGTTGTATTTTTGACAAGGTTTTTATAAACCTTTAAATTTTTTTTTAAAGTGAGCATCATWTCCCACAAATGGGAGCTCTCCCCAGGATTTACACCTTGCCCTGGTAGCCTTAGGAGTTTTTGAAAAGAGGCATGCCCTGCCACAGATTTGGCAGAATCTCTCGGAGACTCCCAGGACCACTGGCGGTCCCAGTGTGTTAATAAAGGTTGAAAGCCCRAGGACACCAGGAGACTGGATAAAGAAAAGAAGGAAAGAGGAGTGAGTACCATCCTCTTAACTGCTTTGTGGCCAGATCATATTTCTGTAATTCTGATATATGAACATGAGCTTCACACCAGTAATATTCACGGACCTGTCCTGGTCAGTTGAAGCTTCAGGATTATGATGAATTGTTATAAATGATCAGTCAGAAATCCAAATTAATAAATGCGAAAGATTTTATTTCTGTGACAAAAATATGGTCCTCAGAAACCACAGCCAAAGAGACAGTGTCGAGCCCGGGGTTGGTGCTGGGTGAACACAGATCTGACCTCTATCACCTCTGTCACATCGGACCTCTCCCTGTTCACCCATGCCATTTCCAGCAGGGCTATTTTATACAGTTTTTTATGCCTGAGGCAGAGGTGCCCTGATTTCTTTTGTAACCCCGCATGTGCATGAGAGTTTCTTTCACTGGGCTGGACAATTGCTGTTTCCTGAGTAGTGGCAGGTGCTGATGTGTCAGGGGAAGTCGTGTATTCACAGGTATCTTTATGGCGACTTCTGTTATCCCAATTGATGGTATCAGTCAAGCGATGATCACTCTTGAGTGTCTCCTGATTACCCTGGAGGACGAGATCATTGCGCTGGCCATGTCTATTCATAGGTATTCGGGGTAGTGTTCTCCTGCTGCCTTCAGGAATTTCTGTCGGGGTCTCTCGCTGGTCAGAGTGATCCTGAGAAAAGTTCGAAAGTCTCTTTTCTCAGCCTGGCACTTGAAGAAGCAGTCAGAGCTCTTCATTTCTCGGTCTCAAGGTTGTTTATTTTATCTTATCTATAAAAAATTTTCTCCTGCCCTGCCGAGGTCAGCTCAGCAAGACAGTCAGAGGCACACTGCCTGCCCCCGGGGCRGTGTTATGTCTTTGTACTAAAAACTACGTGTACAATATTTACAATTWCTTTCCAATACCTGTCACCTATGTTAGACRGTGAGCTTCYACTCTAAACCAATCTGTAAGTGCCAACATCACAGCAGAAGATGGAGGCCAAGAAGAAGAAGGAGAAAGACYGGACACGCCCAATTYCCTCCATCTTGCCTCCTGAACCCSCATACCAAAAACCCTAAAATCTACTTTTCCACCTCGTGATTACTTCACTAATATTCTRCTTAAACTGYTGTGGCTTGCTGATCTTCATACAAGGTTGGTAATTTGCTCCACGGGTCATAATCAAAACCACAGGCATTTTGGGCTCTGTGCCAGGGTCTCTGAGACCCCTGGCAGGGGTCTAGAGGAGAGATGACCTGTGAGATCTGGTTCCAGCAGGTCAGGTTGTTGGCTCAAGTGGTCTGCCCTTGGGGTGGTGTTGACTTTTTAATACTAATGGACTACGTGTATCTTTATTACAATAATTTCTATAATTACTATTTTATGTTATACAGTCTCTACTCTAAATCAATGCAATAAGTGTACCATCCCAGCAAGTAAGATGGAGGAGGAGGAGGAGGAGGAGAGGAAGAGGAAGCAGAGGAAGAGGAAAGAGGAAGGGGGAAAGGGAAGGGGAAGGGGAAGGGGAAGGAGAAGGAGAAGGAGAAAGGCGAAGGACGAAGGAGAAGGAGACGGAGAAAGGAGAAGGAGAAGGAGAAGGAGAAGGAGAAGGAGAAAGGGAAGGAGAAGGAGAAGGAGAAGGAGAGGAGAAGGGAAGAAGAGAGAGATTATAAAGAGGAAAAGAAGAGAAGAAAGAGAAAAAAAAGAAAAGAGATGAAGAAGAAGGAAGAAGAGAAGAGAGAGAGAAGAGAGAGAAGAAGAGGAAGAAGAAGAGGGAAAAGAAGAAGAGGAAGAAGAAGAGGAAGAAGAAGAGGAAGAAAGAAGAGGTCAAGAAGAAGAGGAAGAAGAAGAGGGAAGAAGAAAGAAGAAGAAGAAAGAAAGAAGAAGAAAAGAAAAGAAAAGAAGAAGAAGAGAGGAGGAGGAGGTAGGGAGGAAGGAGGAGAGGAGAGGAGGAGGAGGAGGAAGGAGGAGGAAGGAGGAGGAGGGAGGAGGAGGAGGAGGCAGGACAGGACAGGACAGAACACTTAGATTCTTCCATCTTGCCTCTTGAACTCCATTCTAAATTCTCAAAATTCTACTTTTTCACCCTGTGACAAATTAACTATCATTCTACTCAAACTCTTGTGGCTTTGTAAATCTTCACACAAAGTTGGTAATTTTTTCTGTGGACTAAAATTGAAGGCAGAGGTGTTTTTGACTCTGTGTCAAGGTCTCTGAGCTTCCTTGCCAGGGAAATTCAAATCACCCAGGACAGCCAGAGGAATGTGCTGGGTCCGACAGGACAGCAGGGGTCACAGTGCCGCAGTGTCCCCAAGGCTGGCAAGGACGCAGCCGCCCGGTGCCAGGAGCACAACCTGTCTGCTCACAGAGCTCTCTGGGGCAGCACCACTGCATGGCCAAGGGCACCAAGAGCTCAGAGGACCTGCAGGCAGCTTCAGAGCTCTGGGGAAGGACCCTCTGGGCAGGCAAGGATGGAGAGTCCTCTTTCCTCATCCTCCTCATCCTGTCTCAAGCACTCAGCCCAGCCCTGTTTGCTCTTTCATCACACAACTGGGCCCGGGTTTGGCTTCCCTTGGCCCCACCTGGGCCTTTCTGAGCCCTGGTGATATCTGCCCAGGCAGCAGTGCCATGAAATGAGTCTCTCCTTCCATGAGCTCTGCTGGCCTGCTGCTTCCTCACTAGTCATCCAGGAGATCCCAGCATGAGGCAGAAGATTTTTTACAATAAAATCTGGTGGTGAAAGCGAGGAGCAAGGCTGCCCTGGGAGGTGGTTGGGTGCCTCATCCTTGGGAAGATCCAGAGCCATGCTGGAACCAAGGGCTTTGAGCAGTTGCTCTGGTGGAGATGTTCTGCGCCCATGGCAGCTGGTTGGACTCCATGGTGCTTTAAACATCCTTTCCAACCCAACCCATTCTATGATTCATCCTTCCATGACTCCGTTATGACTACGCTTCAGGATGAGCCATGCCCACGCCCATCCCTGAGCAGGTGGCACAAGGAGCCCTGAGTGCAGAGGGACCTTGACATGCTCAGCAGGACTTGGCCAATGTAAACACCCTGGTGATTTTCCCCAATCCCTCAACTCTGAGGTTGAAGACCTTCAGGAAATGTAGTCAAATAATGAAGAGGTTTCAACTTAAAGAGACAAATTCAACCAAGTGGATTTTGGAGACCAAATTCTGCAATTAATTGCCAATGTATTTAGCCTAATCAGGCAGTCTTCCAAGTAGATTCTGCAGAGTCCAGAGCCGATGTCATGTGTGAAGCTAGAGCTGGTCTATAGCTGCACACAATATATTGATATAACAGGACACAAAAACTCAACACAGCTAAGTTCAATTAGAGAGCAAGGATGTGTGGAAATGATGCTCACTTTCAAAATTTCAGAGGGTGTCATTAAAACTTATAAAAAAATGCAACAGAAGACTAAATAGAAAAAATATTGCAACTCTAATGTCTCACTGTTTTTGCTCAGTCTCATAGTCCCTTTGTCGGTGATGAAGAGAGAGAAGATGAGGACTCTCTCACTCGCTCAGATGAGCTCCCCATTTGTGGAAATGATGCTCACCACTTAAAAAAAAATTTAAAGGTTTATTTAAAACCTTATCAAAAATACAACAGATGAGGGTGAGATGGTCAAAGAATCCACATTTTATTGTGGGATACAAATACTTTTAAAATATTTTTAGGAAGGCTAGTAATGCCCTCCTGACAGAGCCCACCTCCCAGTCAGTCCAACTAACACACTATCCCAGCAAGGCCTGCCTCCCGCAAGAAAGGGGAGGGAAAGGAGGAGAAGAAAGAAAAAACCAGGAAAGGAGGAAGGAGAAGGAGAGGGGAAGAGAGAAAGAAAAGAAAAAAAAGAAAAAAACCTTTACCTCTCTGAGGGACTCTGGCTTTTCGGGTCTCCCTGACTCCTGCTGTGGGTGCCCAAGACAGAGAAGTTCAATTAAGCACGACCTGTCTGGGCCCTCAGGCAGGCTCCAGAGCCGCAGGCAATCTTTAGCAAGCTCAGCTCCTTAAGTGAGATCAGCTCTTCGTGATTATCAGCTCATCCCAGCGCTTATCTTGCTAAGTGCCTTAGGCAGACGCAGGGAGAGAGAGGAGAAGGGCTGTATGAGGTTCCACAAGAGATGTCTTTATTGAAGTCTTCTGTGAAGGTTCAGGGACAGCTTCTTCTGCTGAGCTGGGCAAAGGAGCTCTTTGTATAGGGTACAGGAGTTTTAAGAAATTGTCCAATAGTAAGGGTTGAGGAGAAAGTGACCTATAGGCTTACAGAGAGATGAAGCAAGGGTGGAAGAGAAGGCTTCTTTAGGCCCAGTCATCATTTCCTCTCTTAGGCTGCTGACTGCCAGGGAGGCCCTTGCAGGCCATGTGTCTGCTACACCTCTCTTCCAAAAAACACCAATCACACTGCTCAGCTCAGCTTCAGTGGCTCTGCCCTCCCTGATCCCCTTTGGCTCGGGGGCTCATGAGCCCCACACCATGTTGTTATGAATAGTTGTTAATTCATTCTATAAAAGTAATAACAAATATAACAAGGAGTTTAATAAGTCAGTCTCTTACAGAAAAGAGCTGAGAAAAAGCCAGCTTGTCAGCTTTTTCCACAGGCACAACAAAATACATGTGAAAAGGAAACTGTCTGAGGAATCAGAAAAGAATACAACCCCCTCCTTCCGCAGCTTGAAAGGAATGATGTTCTCCAACATTTCCAGTAAGGACTGTAAAGACCCTGATGTTTCCCAGTAAAAACTCCGATCCCAGCAAAAGATAATTCCTGGAACAAAGGCACCTCAGAAAAGAGACACCTGGACCCACCATTTCACCTTTTTCAAAACCCTGTATGGACTGAGGATGGGCCATCAAAAGACCTCTGTCTAGGCTCAAGACAGCGCCTTTGTGTACTCCTTCTTGGATGTGGATTCCACCTTTGGCATGTAAAAAGCACAAAAAGAATATGTGGTCATCTTTGCCTAGGCGAATAAAAATGTATAAAAACCTCGGATTTTGGGGTGGGAGGCATGTCCCTGGGAGGCTGTTTTACCCAGCCGTCTCCTTGGAGGCATCCAGCGCTGGCACCCGGGTTCAGAGCTGTATTTGGCTGTGGTAAGGAATTTGTAATTTGACTGGTTTTTTTTTCAAATTATTTTTGTATTATAAAATGTTTTGTTTTTTATCAGAATTGGCTACGGAAAATTTAATCACAGATAACAATGTGGAGTGTCACACCCGCTCCCTGGGCAACCGCCTCTGCTGCAACCCCTGCGGTGGTCGCCCTGCTCCCCACAAATCCTTCAATCTCATGGCATCCCACCAGCCATGGGGCTCCATCATGGGCCCCCCACCTTCCTCACCCACACATCCCGCCCTGCTTCCGACCATCCATGTAATATATGCTATGAAAATGTCGCAGACATCTCTTTGTGAAAAATCTTTCTTTAGGATTTTTTCCTTCTGAGAAGCGGTGGCCTCAAGAAACAGATGTAAACAATAGGTTATCTGCTGCTGGTGGAATGTAACAGGTCCGTCTGGATTTGGCCAGTTTGGATGTTTATAATTAATGGCCAATCCACAACTGAGCTCTCTGAGACGAGTCCGAGAGAGCAGCTGTTGTTATCATTCTTTACTTTCCTATTCTTAGCTTAGCAGCTTCTGGAAATCTTCCTTTTCTTTTCTTTTAGTATAGTTATAAATAGACTGTATATATCATAAAATAATAATCAAGCCTGTCTAAATATGGAGTCAGAATCTACGTCTCTTCCAATCCTGAAAAACCCTTGTGACCACGCTTCCCCTCACACATGAAATATTCATGCTTAAGAGAGATGTATTTTATATAGATTGTAAAATTCCAATGAGTCTCTGACCAAGCAGCCCAGGACAGATGGTCATACTTTGGAAATGCTGAAATTTGTTTCAGGACCACAGACATCTCCTCTGGCTGTCCTGAGCCAGCCA
>NDFG01000692.1:94051-124472 GCA_002167245.1 Sporophila hypoxantha
TGCCCTTCCTGACAGATCCCACCTCCCCAGTCAAGCCAACTACGACACCTATCCAGCAAGGCCTGGCCTCCCGCAAGAAAAGCGGGAGGGAAAGGAGGCAGAAGCAAAGAAACCAGGAAGAGGAAGGCAGAAGGAGAGGGAATGAGAGCAAAAAAAGGAAAAAAAAGAAAAAAACCTTTACCTCTCTGAGGTGACTCTGGCTTTTCAGGGGTCTCCCTTGACTCCTGCTGTGGGGGCCCAAGACAGAGAAGTTCAATTAAGCACGACCTGTCTGCGGCCCCTCACGGCAGGCTCCAGAGCCGCAGGCAATCTTAGCAAGCCTCAGCTCCTAAGTGAGATCAGTCTTCGTGATTATCAGCTCATCCAGCGCTTATTCTTGCTAAGTGCCTTAGGCGACGCCACGGGAGAGAGAGGAGAAGGGCTGTATGAGCGTTCCACAGAGATGTCTTATTGAAGTCTTCTGTGCAAGGTCTCAGCTGCGACAGCTTCTTCTGCTGAGCTGGGCAAAAGGAGCTCTTTGTATAGGCGTACAGGAGTTTGTAGGAAATTGTCCATAGTAAGGCGTTGAAGGGAGAAAAAAGTGACTTATATAGGCTTACAGAGAGCATGAGCAAGGGGGAAGAGCAAGCTTCTTAGCCCAGTCATCATCTTCCTCTCTTAGGCTGCCATGACTTGTCCAGGGAGGCCTTGCAGGCCATGTTCGTCTGCCTACACCTCTCTTCCAAAAAAACCACCAATCACACTGCTCAACGCTCAGCTTCAGTGCTCATGCCCTCCCTGAATCCCCTTTGGCTGCGGGGGCTCATGAGCACCACACCATGTTTTGATGAAGAGTTTGTTATTCATGCATAAAAAGTATAACAAATATAACAAGGAGTTAATAAGTCAGTCTCTTACAGAAAAAGCTGAGAAAAGGCCAGCTTGTCAGCTTTTTCCACAGGGCCAACAAATACATGGTGAAAAGGAAACTGTCTGAGCGAATCAGACAAAAAGAAACAACCCCCTTCCGCAGCTGAAAGGAATGCATGTCTCCAACATTCCAGTAAGGACTTGCTAGCGACCCTGATGTTTTCCAGTAAAAACTCCGATAAAAGAAAAGAAAAGGAAGATTTTCCAGAAGCTGCTAAGCTAAGAATAGGAAAGTAAAGAATTGATAACAACAGCTGCTCTCTCGGACTCGTCTCAGAGAGCTCAGTTGTGGATTGGCCATTAATATAAACATCCAAACTGGCCAAATCCAGACGGACCTGTTACATTCCACAGCAGCAGATAACCTATTGTTTACATCTGTTTCTTGAGGCCACCGCTTCTCAGAAGGGAAAAATCCTAAAGAAAGATTTTTCACAAAGAGATGTCTGCGACATTTTCATAGCATATATACATGGATGGTCGGAAGCAGGGCGGGATGTGTGGGGTGAGGAAGGTGGGGGCCCATGATGGAGACCCCATGGCTGGTGGGATGCCATGAGATTGAAGGATTTGTGAGGGAGCAGGGCGACCACCGCAGGGGGTTGCAGCAGAGGGGTTGCCCAGGGAGCGGGTGTGACACTCCACATTGTTATCTGTGATTAAATTTTCCGTAGCCATTCTTGAAAAAACAAAACATTTTATTAATACAAAAATAATTTGAAAAAAAAACCAGTCAAATTACAAATTCCTTACCACAGCCAAATACAGCTCTGAACCCGGGTGCCAGCGTGGATGCCACTCCAAGGAGACGGCTGGTAAAACAGCCTCCCAAGGGACATGCCTCCCACCCCAAAATCCGAGGTTTTTATACATTTTTATCCGCCTAGGCAAAGATGACCACATATTCTTTTGTGCTTTTTACATGCCAAAGGTGGAATCCACATCCAGAAGGAAGAACAAAGGCGCTGTCTTGAGCCTAGACAGAGGTCTTTTGATGGCCCATCCTCAGTCCATACAGGGTTTTGAAAAGGTGAAATGGTGGGTCCAGGTGTCTCTTTTTCTGAGGTTGTCCTTTTTCCAGGAATTATCTTTTGCTGGGATCGGAGTTTTTACTGGGAAAACATCAGGGTCTTTACAGTCCTTACTGGAAATGTTGGAGAACCATCATTCCTTTCAGCTCGAAGGCGGGAGGGGGTTGTTTCTTTTGTCTGATTCCTCAGACAGTTCCTTTTCACATGTATTTTGTTGCCCTGTGTGGAAAAAGCTGACAAGCTGGCTTTTTCTCAGCTCTTTTCTGTAAGAGACTGACTTATTAAACTCCTTGTTATATTTGTTATACTTTTATACATGAATTAACAACTATTCATAACAACATGGTGTGGTGGGCTCATGAGCCCCCGAGCCAAAGGGGATCAGGGGAGGGCAGAGCCACTGAAGCTGAGCTGAGCAGTGTGATTGGTGTTTTTTGGAAGAGAGGTGTAGCAGACACATGGCCTGCAAGGGCCTCCCTGGCAGTCAGCAGCCTAAGAGAGGAAATGATGACTGGGCCTAAGAAGCCTTCTCTTCCACCCTTGCTTCATCTCTCTGTAAGCCTATAGGTCACTTTCTCCCTCAAACCCTTACTATTGGACAAATTTCTAAAACTCCTGTACCCTATACAAAGAGCTCCTTTTGCCCAGCTCAGCAGAAGAAGCTGTCCCTGAGACCTTCACAGAAGACTTCAATAAAGACATCTCTGTGGAACCTCATACAGCCCTTCTCCTCTCTCTCCCTGCGTCTGTTGCTAAGGCACTTAGCAAGATAAGCGCTGGGAATGAGCTGCATAATCACGAAGAGCTGATCTCACTTAAAGAGCTGAGCTTGCTAAGATTGCCTGCGGCTTCTGGAGCCTGCCTGAGGGCCCAGACAGGTCGTGCTTAATTGAACTTCTCTGTCTTGGGCACCCACAGCAAGCTCAGTAGGAGACCCGAAAAGCAACAAGAGTCCCTCAGAGAGGTAAAGGCTTTTTTTCTTTTTTTTTTTCTTTCTTTTTCTCTCTTCCCTCTCCTTCTCCTTCCCTCCTTTCCTGGGTTTCTTTCTTCTCCTCCTTTTTCCCCCCCTTTCTTGCGGGAGCAGTGCGCTTGCTGGGATAGTGTTTAGTTGGGCTGACTGGGAGGTTGGGCTTGTCAGGGGCAGTGAGGCAGCATTAAGCCTGTCCAAAATATTATATAAAGTATTGTAATCCCACAATAAAATGTGGCATTCTTTGGACCATCTCACCCTCAATCTGTTGATATTTTTGATAAGGTTTTAATAAACCTTTAAATTTTTTTTTAAAGGTGAGCAGTCATTTCCACAAATGGGAGCTCATCTGAGGTTGCGTGAGAGAGTCCTCATCTCTCTCTCTCTTCATCACCGCAAAGGACTATGAGACTTGAGCAAAAACAGTGAACATTAGAGTATGCATATTTTTTCTATTTAGTCTTCTGTTGCATTTTTTTTATAAGGTTTTAATAACACCCTGCTGAAATTTTTGAGACAGGAATAGTGAGCATCATTTCCCCACATCCTTGCTCTCTAATGGAACTTAGCATGTGTTGGAGCTTTGTGTCTTCTGTTAATCAAATTATTTGTGCACTATTGACCAGCTCTAGCTGTCACACATGACAGGCTCTGGACTCTGCAGAATCTACTTGAGACTGCCTGATAGGCTAAAATACATTGGCAATTAATGCACAGAATTTGGTCTCCAAAATCCACTTGGTTGAATTTGTTTCTCTTTAAGTTGAAACCTCTTCATTATTGACTACATTTCTGAAGGTCTTCAACCTCAGAGTTGAGGGATTGGGGAAAATCACCACGCCAGGGTGTTTTACATTGGCCAAGTCCCTGAGCATTGTCAAGGTCCCCTCTGCACTCAGGGCTCCTTGTGCCACCTGCTCAGGGATGGCGTGGAGCATGGCTCATCCTGAAGCGTAGTCACTAACGATCATGGAAGGATCGAATCATTAGAATGGCGTTGGGTGGAAAGGATGTTTAAAGCACCATGGAGTCCCAACCAGCTGCCATGGGCGAGACAGAGACATCTCCAACCAGAGCAACTGCTCAAAGCCCTGTTCCAGCATGGCTCTGGATCTTACCCAAGGATGAGGCACCCCAACACCTCCCAGGGCAGCCTCGCTCCTCGCTTTCACCACCAGATTTTATTGTTTAAAAAATCTCTGCCTCATGCTGGGATCTCTCCTGGATGACTGTGAGGAGCAGCAGCCAGCAGAGCTCATGGAAGGAGAGAACTCATTTCATGGGCACTGCTGCCTGGGCAGAATCACCAGGGCTCAGAAAGGCCCAGTGTGGGCCAAGGGAAGCCAAACCCGGGCCCAAGTGTGTGAAAGAGCAAACAGGGCTGGGCTGAGTGCTTGAGACAGGATGAGAGGGATAGAGGAAAGAGGACTCTCCATCCTTGCCTGCCCAGCAGGGTCCTTCCCCCAGAGCTCTGAAGCTGCCTGCAGGTCCCTTGAGCTCCTTGGTGCCCTTTGGCCATGCAGTGGTGTGCCCCAAGAGGCTCTGTGACTAGCAACAGGTTTGTGTCCTTGGCACCGGGGGCGCGTCCCTTGCCAGCCTTGGGGACCACTGCGGCACTGTGACCCCTGCTGTCCTGTCGGGACCCAGCACATTCCTCTGGCTGTCCTGGGTGATTTGAATTTCCCTGGCAAGGAGCTCAGAGACCTTGACACAGAGTCAAAAAACACCTCTGCCTTCAATTTTAGTCCACAGAAAAAATTACCAACTTTGTGTGAAGATTTAACAAGCCACAAGAGTTGTTTGAGTAGAAATAGTTAATTTGTCACAGGGTGAAAAAGTAGAATTTTGAGAATTTAAGAATGGAGTTCAAGAGGCAAGATGGAAGAATCTAAGTGTGTCTGTCCTGTCCGTCCTCCTCCTCCTCCTCCTTCCTCCTCCTCCTCCTTTTCCTCCTCCTTCCTTCCTACCTCCTCCTCCCTCCTCCTCCTCCTCCTACCTCCTCCTCCTCTCTCTTCTTCTTCTTTTCTTCTTCTTCTTCGTCTTTCTTTCTTCTTCTTTCTTTCTTCTTCCTCTTCTTCTTTCCTCTTCTTCTTAACCTCTTCGTTCTTCCTCTTTCTTCTTCCTCTTCTTCTTCCTCTTCTTCTTTTCCTCTTCTTCTTCCTCTCTTCTTCTCGTCCTCTCTCCTCTTCCTTCTTCCTTTCTTTTCATTTCTCTCTTTTTTTTCTTTTTTTCTCTTCTTTTTTTCCTTCTTCTTATCTCGTCTCTTCTTCTCCTTCTCCTCTCCTTCTCCTTCTCCTTCTCCTTCTCCTTCTCCTTCTCCTTCTCCTTCTCCTTCTCCTTCTCCTTCTCTCCGTCTCCTTCTCCTTCGCCTTCCCTTTCTCCTTCTCCTTCTCCTTCCCCTTCCCCTTCCCCTTCCCCTTTCCCCTTCCTCTTCCTCTTCCTCTCTTTCCTCTTCCGCTCCTCCGTCCTCCTTCCTCCTTCCATCTTTCTTGCTGGGATGTACACTTATTGATTGGTATTAGAGTAGAGACTGTATAACATAATAATAGTAATTATTAGAGAAATTATTGTAATAAATGACACACGTAGTCCATTAGTATTAAAAAGTCAACACCACCCCAAGGGCAACCACTTGAGCCAACAACCTGACCTGTGACAATCTCAACAGTCAAAGAAAAATGGAAGAGATAAGAAAAATAAACAACCTAAAAAGCAGAAGCTGCATGAATCTTGACTTCTTCAGCTTGCAAGGCTGAGAAAAAAAAACTTCTGCAATACCTCAGAGGTCATTTCAAACCACAAAAAACCCAAAACTGTCCTCCTGGCACTGGCCCTGCACAGCCCAGGCTGCCTGCAGGAGAGCCTGCGGCTCTGGGAGGGACAGGGATCTCCCATCCAGGGACCAGGATCTGGCCTTGCCCTTTTGCTCCATTCAAGCCAAAGGGTTTGCTCAGGCAACCAGAGCCGATCCCGCCCAGTGCCTCTGCCTGCTGCAAGCACAGCTCCAACCACCCTGGGAAGGCTCCCTTCCACAAAATCTCTCTCTGTTACTAGCCTTCCTAAAATATTATATAAGTATTTGTATCCCACAATAAATGTGGATTCTTTGACCATCTCACCCTCATCTGTTGTATTTTTGATAAGGTTTTAATAAACCTTTAAATTTTTTTTTAAGGTGAGCATCATTTCCCACAAATGGGAGCTCATCTGAGGGTGAGAGAGTCCTCATCTCTCTCTCTCTTCATCACCGACAAAGGGACTATGAGACTGAGCAAAAACAAGTGGAACATTAGAGGTGCAATATTTTTTCTATTTAGTCTTCTGTTGCATTTTTTGATAAGGTTTTAATACACCTCTGAAATTTTGAGAAGTGAGCATCATTTCCCACATCCTTGCTCTCTAATGAACTAGGCTGGTTGAGTTTGTGTCTGTTATATCAAATTATTTGTGCAGCTATAGACCAGCTCTAGCTGTCACACATGACACGGCTCTGGACTCTGCAGAATCTACTTGAAGACTGCTGATAGGCTAAATACATTGGCATTAATGCAGAATTTGGTCTCCAAAATCCACTTGGTTGAATTTGTCTCTTTAAGTTGAAACCTCTTCATTTTGACTACATTCCTGAAGTCTCAACCTCAGAGTTGAGGGATTGGGGAAAATCACCAGGGTGTTTACATTGGCCAAGTCCCTGAGCATGTCAAGGTCCCTCTGCACTCAGGGCTCCTTGTGCCASCTGCTCAGGGATGGGTGGGCATGGCTCATCCTGAAGCGTAGTCACTAACGGGATCATGGAAGGATGGAATCATAGAATGGGTTGGGTTGGAAAGGATTTTTAAARRCCATSRAGTCCAACCAGCTGCCATGGGCAGAGACATCTCCAACCAGAGCAAGCTGCTCAAAGCCCTGTCCAGCATGGCTCTGGATCTTCCCAAGGATGAGGCACCCAACACCTCCCAGGGCAGCCTGCTCCTCGCTTTCACCACCAGATTTTATTGTAAAAAATCTCTGCCTCATGCTGGGATCTCCYGGATGACTGTGAGGAGCAGCAGGCCAGCAGAGCTCATGGAAGGGAGAGACTCATTTCATGGCACTGCTGGCCTGGGCAGAATCACCAGGGCTCAGAAAGGCCCAGGTGGGCCAAGGGAAGCCAAACCCGGGCCAGTGGTGAAAGAGCAAACAGGGCTGGGCTGAGGGCTTGAGACAGGATGAGGAGGATGAGGAAAGAGGACTCTCCATCCTTGCCTGCCCAGAGGGTCCTTCCCCCAGAGCTCTGAAGCTGCCTGCAGGTCCCKGAGCTCTTGGTGCCCTTGGCCATGGCAGCTGTGTGCCCCAGAGAGCTCTGTGAGCAGACAGGTTGTGCTCCTGGCACCGGGGCTGCGTCCTTGCAGCCTTGGGGACACTGGGCACTGTGACCCTGCTGTCCTGTCRGGACCCAGCACATTCCTCTGGCTGTCCTGGGTGATTTGAAWCCCTGGCAAGGAGCTCAGAGACCTTGACACRGAGTCAAAAACACCTCTGCCTTCAATTTTAGTCCAYAGAAAAAATTACCAACTTTGTGTGAAGATTTACAAGCCACAAGAGTTTGAGTAGAATGATAGTTAATTTGTCACAGGGTGAAAAAGTAGAATTTTGAGAATTTAGAATGGGAGTTCAAGAGGCAAGGTGGAAGGATCTAAGTGTGTCCTGTCCTCCTCCTCCTCCTTCTCCTCCTCCTCCTCCTCCTGCTGGGATGATGACACTTATTGATTGGTTTAGAGTAGAGACTGTCTAACATAAGTAGTAAGTATTAGAAAATTATTGTAAATAAAGTACACGTTAACACCACCCCAAGGGCAGACACTGAGCCACAACCTGACCTGCTGGACAGATCTCAACAGGTCAAAGAAAAAATGGAAGAGATAAGAAAAAATAAACAACCTTAAAAAGCAGAGCTGATGAATCTTGACTTCTTCAGTTGCAAGGCTGAGAAAAAAAAACTTTGCAATACCTCAGAGGTCATTTCAACACAAATATCTCTCTTTCCTCCAAATGTTCCTTTCCCTGGGCACTTGCTGATATGCCAGGCTTGCTCTGCTAGGAGAGCCCTGGGCTTCTGGGAGGTGACGAATTCCTCCCATCCAGGACCAGGATCTGGCCTGGCCCTTGCTTCCATTCAACGAAGGGTTTGCTCAGCACCAGAGCGCTGCCCGTGCCTCTGCCTCTGCAAGCACAGCTCCAACATCCCCTGGGGAGGCTCCTCTACAAGGGCTTTCAGTGGCAGCTCAGTGCTCCACCACACCTTGGGTTAGGTGTTACATACCTGCCAGGAAAGTTAATCCACAAACACCAGGGGTTTATGTCCAAAAAGGAGACAGAGGAGTCCTTTTACTTTGTTTGAATAAAGGGAGAGGACATGGGGCATTCCCCCGGGGTCTCTCCAATTTTTGGAGGATTCCTTTTTATCCCAATTTCCCTTCTCTCTTTCCCCATTGGCTGAGGTACTTGAGAGGTTCAGGCTTCCCAAAACACCTGATACCAGAGATTTCTCTCTAATTTATAACCCTCCCTTTTCATTTCTAATTGCTATGGAATTTAAGGCTTTCCCCCATTGTTTCTTTCATCTTTCAATGTCCAATTTCATTTATCAGCAAATGTACAGTTTATTTGTAAAAGCAAAATATCTTTTTCTATTCATCAATAAGTGGAATCCTTCCCATTGTTCCYTTTATCTCTCAGTGCTGGTTTTATCTAGCAASAGACCCACAGCTGGTTTGTAAAGACAAATCCCTCATTCCTCTCACTCCAGGAAAGGTGAGAATGAGGGRTYTRTGATAAATGAATGTGATTTGTGCTAACAATTGTGACTATATTGATATTTTAGAAAATATTTGTTRAAAAGTAAGGGAGGAAAAGGATATGTAATTAGTGTCACAAAATAGATATTTTCAGATGAGAAATGTTTTTTCTCATGTTTTCATGAGAAAATACGATACAGGATGTGGTTTGAGATAAGTAACATCCCCAAATGGAATAGACCTTGGGATAATTAGAGAATTGGCCTTTAAATGGGCAAAATTGAGATGATTCCAGGTATCTATGAAACAATGAGGCTTATTTTTGGGATATAATGCTGGCTTCTGTAGCACAAGACTTGGGGTGCATGTGCAGCCTGTGGGGTTGTTCAAAGGACAGTGAYGATGATGAGAAGCCTTTGTCAAAAGCCAAAGGAAAACAGCTGCTCAATTAAAATGGCTGCTAAATGTTAATTTTGTGGTTTATTGAATTGGACACACAGGGACTTCACTCATAGCAGGTGGGAGCTGCTGCCCCYGGAGCAGCTGGAGGAGAGGCCGCAGGAGAGGCTCAACGCTTCCACAAAGCTCCGTAACACCTCAGGGGCCTCCTGGCTTCCACGGGGACCCACAGTGTCACAGTGTCACACTGTCACAGTGTCAGACTGTCACCGCTCACGCCCCTCACATAGTGGTTCACACTGGCCCCTCACAGTGTCACAGTGTCACACTGTCCCCTCACACGCTGTCACACTGGACCCCGCTCGCACTGTCGACACTATCACACTGTCACACTGCGCCCCTGGTCAGCACTGTCTACAGCTGTCACACACTGTCCCCATCACACTGTCCACACTCTCCTCTCACTGTCACAGTGTCAACAGTGGTCACACTGTCAGACTGTCACACTGTCCCCCTCACACTGTCACACAGTTACACAGTCACAACATGTCAAGACTGTCACACCTGTCCCCTCACCACGTCACAGTGTCCAGTGTCACACTGTCACATCTGTCACATCTCCTGCTCCCTCACACTGTCACACTGTTCACAGCTCACATTGGCCCCTCACACTGTGCAGGGGGCTCGGCCTCAGGCTCAGGGCGTGGGGTGCTTGGGGCTAGTGGGTGGGGGCTCGGGCTCAGGGCTCGGGGCTTGGGCCTCAGGCTCGGGGCTCTCGGGCTCTCAGGCTCGGGGGCTCAGGGCCGGCTGTGAGGGCCGTGCCGGCGGGGAGCGGAGCGGGGCCGTGCCGGGATGGTCCCGCGGCTGGCCAGGCGCTCGCGTGCCGCCACGCTGCGCCAGAGGCCCCGCCAGAACAGCTCTGTGCTCAGGGCCGCTGTGAGGGCCGTGCCGGGCGGGCGGCGGAAGCAGAGAGTGGGGCCGGTGCCGGGGTGTGCCCCGGCTGGCCGGGCCGGCTCGCATTGCCCAGCCGCCGCCGCCGTGCCCGGAGTCTCGGCAGAGCTCTGTGCTCGGGGCCGGGCCCGGGAGCGCTCGCGGCCGAGGGCCGCCATGGCCGGGCCGTGTCAGAGCGCCCCAAGGCCGCCGTGGCCGTGCGGGGCCTGCGGGCTCGGGGCCTGCGCTGAGCTGGGCCGCGGGGGAAGAGGCTGAGGGAGATGGTTGAAGCATTTTCACACAGATCCAGTGGGAAACTCCTACAGCAACCGTGGTGTTGTTACAGACAGTGTCCAGTGGACGGGATTCCTTCGAAGATTGTTGAATAAGAATTGGTTTAAACTTTTTTTGTGGGCTTGTAAAAAGCTTTGTTGCCGTGCAGCTCCCAGCAGCCCCAGGAGCTGCTGCTGCTGCTCATGGAGATACTCCTGCAGGGGATCCGGGAGAACCACAGGCAGAGGGCAACCTCGCTCCACACTGTGTCTCTCGGGGCTTGTTCTGGAAAAACAACCTCTGGGAACTCAGCGTGCACTGAACTGCTGGACGGGATTAACTACTGCAGCACGGTAAGGCCGCTTCCCTCTGATGCCGGAAAAGCCTGGAAATAAATCCTATAGATGATATCTACAGAGCAGTATTGTTTATTGAAGTGCTGGGGTGGGGGGATACTCCACCTAACTCACCCACCCTTGCCATGTGTTGTAGTTTTATTTATATAAGTAATTATTGCTTAATATGCAATGTCATTATAACATCGTCTAATTTACATAATTTACTAATGTTATCTCATGGAACTAATTTACAGAAAGTTATCTCAATAGTGTTATATATCTTTTCTGTACTCGTGCTTGCACTTCCCCAGTTAGGTGGTCCTTGGGGCCTTCCTTCACATGAAGACTCAATTTTTTGAACATTTCAACTTTGTCTCAACAGCACATATGTGTGTGTTCTTGTCTTTCTGGATCAACCTGATCTAAATTCTCGCATTTTGTGGCTAATTGGCTTTACATTTGCCAGTTTCTATTAGTAATCCTGCTGCTCAGTATAGCTAAACTGTCTATTTTTTGAGATTATTCACCTGGTGAGTTTTCTGTTTATTATAAGCATTAAAGGAACTGGTTAACCATATACTGGCTATTACATTGTATAGAAATTTATGACTCAGGTAATATTGTATATATTGGTTATTATATACTGTAATACTATATTGTTATTTATAAACTCAAGCTATTAAGCATCTTGTAACTTTGACCCAACTTAACGTAGGTATCAACTCCTATTAAGAGGATTTGTTTAAGATTTTCCAAAGTGGTGTGTTGTGACTCTGTGATCTGTGGAGAGCATCTCATCTTTGTGTGTTGGGCAGGTCTGCCCATCAGGGATATCATTTCCCTGGGTGTCATAAAACCTCCCTCTGATAAAACCAACTCCACAGTGAAAATAATGCCATTTCCAAAGAGCAAGAATTCTTCCTCTTCCTGTCCTGAATATTTAGGAGCTCAGATCTTTGCAAAACTGTTTCTTTCTAGTTATCCTTGACAAGGAACAAAGGAACCCCAAGGGTTTGCAGTTTTTCTTAGTTACCAATCCTTCTGAGAGCCTGGGAGAAAGAGGTTCTCGTCTGGTCAGCGGGTGGGTATTACCAATAGGGAATGGTTGAAGAACTCTTTGGGCTGATGTAGAAAGAATGGGAATTAGGGTGCTCCAATACCTTTGAGGCCCTGGACTTTTCATTCAGTCTTGGTCCTGGGGCTGGATTTCCCTTCCTTTCTGCCTTTTCGTTTTAAAATCCCCCTTGAATCAGAAGATGCCATGACCTGGATGCAGTTTCTGTAAGGGTGAGTGAGGTTCTTCCCTTGGAAAGCAAGCAGTGGCCAAAAGGCAGCTCAGGCTCAGCAGGGGCTGCACCCTTGAGCTGGGCTGCCGGTGGAGCATCAGCTGCTCGGGTGATCTCTGGGGAAAGCAGGGCTGTCCTTGATCTCGGGGAAAGCGCACCGGGCTGTCCTTTACCTCTGGGAAGGCAGGGCTGTCCTTGATCTCTGAGGAAAGGCAGGGCTGTCCTTTATCTCTGGGGAAAGGCAGGGCTGTCCTTTATCTCTTGGGAAAGGCCCAATTGATAAACAATGAAAGAGCCCCCCAGATGAGATAATATTAGATTTTGTGGGCAACGAGCTTACAGTGAGTTACCTCAAAAATGGGGAGAGAACCTGTACTTTGAAGGAATAGATACAACCCTCCTTCTTTGTTTTTACCGAGTCTAGAGCAATGTGTCAGGAATCTCCACTGTATGAACCCTGCAGCGGAATAAAAGAGATTTGAATTTCAAGTTTTCCAACAGGCAGGAGGAAACAAAAATGGGGAGAGACGAATGGCCTGCAGAAAGAATTATAGCATAATATGACCCATGCAACATTGGCTCAGGAATAGGTCATGGAGATACAAGACCCCAATTTACCTTCTAAATCCGATTGATAAGGCTCCAAGCAGTAGTGAAGTAGTGTCAATCACCCTCCGGTGCCTTAAAAATGTTGCCAAGCAATACTAGACAAATGCGGCATTGTGTACCAAAACAAGAATTGCCCTAGACTATCTGTTAGCCCGAGAAGGAGGAAGTTTGTGGCGATTTAATAAAATCTGAGTGCTGTGTAAAATGATGATTATGGGAACTATCACAGAAACTTGCAGAGGAAAATAAAAGGTGGGCTCATGTGCCGTACAAAAGTGGAATTCCAATCTTAGCAGAAGCAGATGGTGGATAACCTCTTTGGAAGTGTTTTGTGGAAAAAGCTTGGGTTCATGTTGTTGATGTTCAAATTTTGGGACTCTGTTTTTGCCTTGTATGATTCGTGTTTTATTAGCTGATCACTCAGGATTCAGGGATGCAGATTACAACACATGCCTTTAGACCCAGAATTAGCAGGAAAAGGAAAACCAAGGATCTATGATGGTATAAAAACCAAAAATCGACTAGTGTTAAAGAACAAGGAACCTAGGGAAATGGAATAGCCCAGGAGATGCCTAACCAAATTTGAAAAAGAGTGCGAAAAATTAGATGCAGGCAAGAGAACATGCTGGAAAAGTTTGAAGCTGAAATGAAGACAAACGAGAAATCAAAATTTTGAAGAATATAAAGGATATCAGGGCACAGAATTCTAATAAAAGCACGATTCAATGATGCAAGAAGAAGAAATGGGGATTTGTGGTAATAGGGTGATTTCGTGCTTCATAAAAATTGAAACAATAACAATATGAATACAGTAATCAATATTGCAAATACATAATAACAGTTAAGTTTGAAAGCCAAAAAAAAAAACAGAAAAACAGAGGAGGCTCTGCCCCACTCTTCTCTGCAGATGTTTCAGGAAATAGAGGAAATAAGCAAAGATAACGGTTACCAAAATTAACAAAAGAAGGAAAATCTGGTTGGGTCCAGGAAAATGCTAATTATAAAGATTTTATTGCTTTGATGCAAAATATAGTACACATCGTTAGTTTTTGGCTTCTATTATACTGGCTTGTGCGCATGTGTAAACCCAAAAGTGAATTTAAAAGGATCAAGAGGAAAGAGTACCGGCCTTCATCACTGACGACCACCAAGACTTGTTGTGACCACCCAAAACGAGTGATGGAGCATGCCGCTGTAAAGGTGGTGATGAGGGCTGGAGACAGAAGTGTGATGAATAGAAAATGGAGGAAGCTGCTACAGGGTGAACACCTGGTTATAAGGGGGGAATCTTCCTTGGCAAGCCTCGTCGTGAGGTGGCCGGGGTCCAAAGAGCCCTGCACTCCGTACCCTGCGGTTATCTTTTTGCTTATGCGCTATTATCTGAACAAATTATCCCTTATTTTAATCAAATTATATTGTCCATACTATATTTTCTAAATTATCAATTAAAATTGCTGTTATTTAAATATTGTTTGGTTTTTTTTTATGAAGGGATAATTGGCAAACATAAACTGTCACCACTTGTCCCCCCTCGCAATGTACACTGTCACATGCATCACATTGGGCCCCTCACTCAGGGGGCTCGGGCTCCAGGGCTGGGGCTTCGGGGATCGGTTGGGGGCTCAGGGCTGCGGGCTCAGGCTCGGCTCGGGGCTCAGGCTGGCTTGGGCTCGGGCTCGGGGCTCGGGCTCAGGCTCGGGGCTCACGGGCCGGCTGTGAGGGCCGTGCCGGGCGGGGAGCGGAGCGGGGCCGTGCGGGATGGTCCCGGCTGGCCAGGCCAGGCTCCGTGCCGCCACCGTTGCCCGAGAGCCCGGCGCAAAGCTCTGTGCTCAGGGCCGGCTGTGAGGGCCGTGCCGGGCGGGCGGCGGAGCGAGTGGGGCCGGTGCCGGGGTGGCCCCCGGCTGGCCGGGCCGGGCTCGTTGCCCAGCGCCGCCGCCCGTGCCCGGAGCCTCGGCAGAGCTCTGTGCTCGGGGCCGGGGCCCGGGAGCGCTCGCAGCCCGAGGGCCCCATGGCCGAGGCCGTGTCAGAGCGGGCCCCAAGGCCCGCCGTGGCCGTGCGGCTGCGGGGCTCGGGCCTGCGCTGAGCTGGGCCGCAGGGAGCGAGGCTGAGGGAGAATGGTTGAAGCATTTTCACAGATCCAGTGGGAAATCTCTACAGCAACCTGGTGTGTTACAGACAGTGTCCAGTGGAACGGGATTCCTTCAAAGATTGTTGAATTAAGAGATTGGTTTAAACTTTTTTGTGGGCTTGTAAAAAGCTTCTGTTGCCGTGCAGCTCCCAGCAGCCCCAGGAGCTGCTGCTGCTGCTCATGGAGACTCCTCAGGGGATCCGGGGAGAACCACAGGCAGGAGGAGGGGGGGAACACGATATGAAACAGGAACGGGTCAGCTCCACACTGTGTCTCTCTGGGCTTGTTCTGGAAAACACTTCTGGGAACTCAGCGTGCACTGAACTGCTGGACGGATTAACTACTGCAGCAGTCAACGTAGCCGCTTCCCTCTGATGCCTGGAAAAGCTGGAAATAAATCCCTATAGATTGATATCTACAGAGCAGATTGTTTATTGTAGTGCTGGTGGTGAGGGGGATATCTCCACCTAACTCACCCACCCTTGCCATGTGTTGTAGTTTTTTATATAGTAATTATTGCTTAATATTGCAATGTCATTATAACATCGTCTAATTTACATAATTTACTATGTTACTGGAACTAATTACATAAGTTATCTCTAGTTAAATAGTTCTTCTGTACTGTGCTTGCACTTCCCCAGTTTAGGTGGTCTTGGGGTCTTCTTCAATGAAGACTCAAGATTTTCTGAACATTTCAACTTTGTCTTCAACAGCCAGCACAATTAATGGTGTTCCTTGATTTTTCTGGATCTAAACGATCTAAATTCTCCATTTTGTGGCTAATTGGCTTTACATTTGCCAGTTTCTCATTAGTAATCGCTGCCAGTATAGCTAAACTGTCTATTTTTGAGATTATTCACCTGGTGAGTTTTCTGTTTATTTAAGCATTAAGGGACTGGTTAACCATACTACTGGCTATTACATTGTATAGAAAGTTATGACTCAGTTGTAATTATATATATTGGTTATATAATGTAATATATATATTGTTATTTTATAACTCAAGCTATGTAAGCATCTTGTAACTTTGACCCATATATGTAGGTACAACTCCTATTAAGAGGATTTGTTTAAGATTTTCCAAAGTGGTGTGTTGTGACTCTGTGATCTGTGGAGAGCATCTCATCTTTGTGTGTTGGTGCAGGTCTGCCCATCAGGGATGATAATTTTCCCTGACATTATAAAACCTCCCTGATAAAACCACCTCCACAGTGAAATAATGCCATTTCCAAAGAGCAAGAAATTCTTCCTCTTCCTGTCCTGAATGTTTAAGGAACTCAGATCTTTGCAAAACTGTTTTCTTTCTAGTTACTCCTTGAAGGAACAAAGGAACCCCAAGGGTTTGCCAGTTCTTTCTTAGTTATATCCAAGTCCTTTCTGAGAGCCTGGGAGAATGGTCTCTGGCAGCTGGAATCATGGGGTTGAGACTGTGTGTGATAAAAGACCATGGGAATTAGGTGGCTCAATACCTTTGAGGCCCTGGACTTTTCATTCAGTCTTGGCTGGGCTGGATTTCCCTTCCTTTCTGCCTTTTTTTTTAAAATTCCCCCTTGAATCAGAAGATGCCATGACCTGGATGCAGTTTCTGTAAGGGTGAGTGAGGTTCTTCCCTTGGAAAGCAAGGCAGTGGCCAAAAGGCAGCTCAGGCTCAGCAGGGGCTGCACCCTTGAGCTGGGCTGCCGGTGGAAGCCATCAGCTGCTCGGGTGTCTCTGGGGAAAGGCAGGGCTGTCCTTGATCTCTGAAAGGGGGCTGTCTCACCTCTGGAAAGGCAGGGCTGTCCTTTACCTCTGGGAAAGGCAGGCTATCATCTGATCTCTGAGGAAAGGCAGGGCTAGTCTCTGATCTCTGGAAAGGCAGGTCTGTCCTTGATCTCTGGGGAAAGGCAGGGCTGTCTTTATCTCTGGGAAAGGCTCCTGTTGTGTTTCAGTTTCTCTTTCTCCTATTCCCCTCCTCTTGTGTTTCTCTTCCCTTTCTCCTGTTCCCCTCCTACCGTGTTTCAGTTTCTCCTGTTCCCATTCCTGCCTGTTGTGTTTCCCTTTGCCCTGTCCCCCTCCTGTTCTCTTTCCTTCTCTTTCTCTTTCTCTTTCTCTTTCTCTTTCTCTTTCTCTTTCTCTTCTCTTTCTCTTTCTCTTTCTCTTCTCTTTCTCGTTCTCTTGTCTCTCCATCTATTCTCTTTCTCTCTTTCTCTCTTTCTCTTTCTCTTTCTCTTCTCTTCTCTTTCTCTTTCTCTTTCTCTTTCCTTTCTTTCTCTTTCTCTTCTCTTTCTCTTTCTCTTCTCTTTCTCTTTCTCTTCTTTCTCTTTTCTCTTTCTCTTTCTTTTCTCTTTCTCTTTCTCTTTCTCTTCTCTTTCTCTTTCTCTTCTCTTTCTCTTTCTCTTTCTCTTTCCATTTCTCTTTCTCTTCTTTTCTCTTCCTCTTCTCTTTCTCTTTCTCTTTCTCTTTCTCTTCTTTCTTTCTTCTTCTTTCTCTCTTTCTCTTTCTCTTTCCTCTTTCTCTTTCCTTTTTTCCTGTTCCCCTCCTGTTGTGTCCCTGTGTCCGGAGCTGCTCAGGCCATGCTCTGCCAGGGGGATGGCCAGCAGGGTGACCCAGCAGGATGGGATGGCCTGCAGACAGACAGCAGGGTGCCAGGGGGAAATCTGGCAGGATGGCCAACAAGACAAGACAGCAGGATGGCCAGCAGAATGTCCAGCAGGACATCCAGCAGATGGACAGAGTTTGGACCACAGGACATGCCCAGAGCCAGAGGGCTGGTGTTGCTGGCAATGTTACATAAATACAGCTAGTAAAATTTACAACAACTGGAATAAAATTTAATTGAAATTTATACAACTCACATTTTATACCATTAAGTACCATTTACACAAACTGACATTTTAAACAGATACAGCTTAGACGTTTATAACATTAACATTAAATACAATAATTGAAATTTATATAACTTTAAATTATTATACAGTAAATCTAATTTAATACAATGTATGCCTTATTTCCTATACTTATAAGTTAATACAAAGTAAAATACTATTTAACATAATTTAAATTTAAACTGATACAACTTAGTTTTTTGCAAATTAAATAAAATTTAATAGAATTTAATACATATATATTATACATATTTTAAATTCATGCAATCTAAAGTTAATGCATGTAAATGTTGTTCGAATATGCATTTAAAACTAATACAGCTTAAATTCTACAACAGCCAAATACAGTTTAATACAAGTTGAAATTCATACAACATTTAATTACAAGTAAATACAAATTAATTGCGATCTGAATTTAAATTCATACAAACTTAAAGTTAATGCAAGTAAAATACTATATTAATATCACTTAAATTTAAAAGGATACAAACTTAAATTTTATAAGTTAAATACAGTTTAATTACAATATAAGTTTAAATTCAACTTAAATTACTACAAGTAAATACAAATGAATGCAGTCTAAATTTAAAGATTCATACAACCTAAAGTTAATGGAATAAAATGCTACCTTAATGCCCGTAGCATTTAAACTAGTACAAGTTAAATTTACACCAGTTTTAAATACAATTGATCACAACTTTAATTTAATATTAATACAACTTCAAGTTAACACTAATGCAAAATAAGATTAACATCTATCAAACTGATATCAATAGCTTACAAAATACTTACAAAATCAACTTTTGCAAAAACTATGCGTCTTTTCTTTGGCCTGTGCCAGGCTTCGTGGTTGGGAATGAAACATGTTTGTATTTTCCAGTCCTCAGGGTATTTCTGCCTCCTTGGAGTCCAGCTGATGTTTTCCATTCCAGAGCATTTGCACGTGTGAGTCTTTAAGAAATGCTCTTCTCCTTCTCTCCAGGAAACTCTTCGCATTAGCAGTGCCACCTGCAGTTAGAAAGAAATGCTGTCACAAGCAAGTCCATTCCCCTCCATAAAAACTTTAAAGCTGCTGCAATTAGTTTATTTCCAAACTGATAATCATCAGAAACAAAAATACAGAAAGGCTCTGCCCAGACACCTGGTTACATCCTGACTTTGTCATTATTTTTGCTTTCTCCATTTCTGTTTGGATTCAGTTCCTTCATTGTTATGGAACAGAGCTCAAGATGCACACCGTGCATCATGGGAGGATCTAAAGAATCCATATGCCCATTGCATTTTCAGCTGGAATAATTTTAAAATAAAAAATCCTGCTCTGCCGAGCTGACAGGCATTGGGTGGAGTGTGGCTTCGTCAGGCACAGCACAGAGGAGAGGTGTCATAGCTGAGATGGAAACAATACAAACAACACACCCCATTTTCAGAAGGCTTCAAACCCAGTTTTTATTCTAGCATGCATGCTTTTTATACATTCTTTAAAAATTCCTAAGTTTACACTTTACTCATTGGTCAGAAGAGACACAAAGTGCTCATTGAAATAGAGAGTTGCAGGTTTCTCTTAKTTATCCTTCTTTTCCTTTCTTGGTTTCTACGTCAACGACCTTGGTAGGAAATTCTTTCAGGGGYAAACCTGGATCCTCCCATCAAACTCCTCTCTAGCTCAGAGAAGTGGCTGCAAAACCTCTTCCACAGARAGGACTGGGCATTAAYCCAGGTGTGGCTTCCTCTTGTGTTGATCCTGAGCTGTCCCTGAGGTGCTCCTCAGCCCACARGCTCTGGCCATGCTTTGGGTTGGTGAGGGGAGTGGGTTTGGGTCAGTGGAGGGGGGGAGGTGGTTTTGGGTGGGTGTTTTTGGGTTGGTGTTTTTGAGTTGGTGTTTTTGAGTTGGTGTTTTTGGCTGTGGCTGCCCCTGCATCCCTGGAAGTGTACAAGGCCAGCTTGGACCAATCTTGGAGCAACCTGGGACAGTGAAAGGTGTCCCTGCCTGTGGCAGGGAGTTRGAACTAAATTATCTTRAAGGTYCCTTCCAACCCAAACCATTCTGTGATTCTRTKATTCTAAACTCATGAAAATACAGTTACACAGGCACCTAGCAACATATTACAGTGCTACAGATGCACGATTCATGTCTGCATGTGTATGGTGGGGGGTGTTTCTGAGAGAGGCAAGCAGGAAAGTTTATTAACACTTCCATCTACTGCCCTGGGGTGCTGAGGGCACAGAGAGTCTGGGAGAGNAATAAAAAATCCTGCTCTGCCGAGCTGACAGGCATTGGGTGGAGTGTGGCTTCGTCAGGCACAGCACAGAGGAGAGGTGTCATAGCTGAGATGGAGACAATACAAACAACACACCCCATTTTCAGAAGGCTTCAAACCCAGTTTTTATTCTAGCATGCATGCTTTTTATACATTCTTAAAAAATTCCTAAGTTTACACTTTACTCATTGGCCAGAAGAGAAACAAAGTGCTCATTGAAATAGAGAGTTGCAGGTTTCTCTTATTTATCCTTCTTTTCCTTTCTTGGTTTCTATGTCAACGACCTTGGTAGGAAACTCTTTCAGGGGCAAACCTGGATCCTCCCATCAAACTCCTCTCTAGCTCAGAGAAGTGGCTGCAAAACCTCTTCCACAGAGAGGACTGGGCATTAATCCAGGTGTGGCTTCCTCTTGTATTGATCCTGAGCTGTCCCTGAGGTGCTCCTCAGCCCACAAGCTCTGGCCATGCTTTGGGTTGGTGAGGGGAGTGGGTTTGGGTCAGTGGAGGGGTGGAAGTGGTTTTGGGTGGGTGTTTTTGTGGTTTTGGCTGTGGCTGCCCCTGGATCCCTGGAAGTGTCCAAGGCCAGGTTGGACCAATCTTGGAGCAACCTGGGATACTGGAAGGTGTCCCTGCCTGTGGCAGGGAGTTGGAGCTAAATTATCTTGAAGGTCCCTTCCAACCCAAACCATTCTGTGATTCTATGATTCTAAACTCATGAAAATACAGTTACACAGGCACCTAGCAACATATTACAGTGCTACAGATGCACGATTCATGTCTGCATGTGTATGGTGGGGGGTGTTTCTGAGAGAGGCAAGCAAGAAAGTTTATTAACACTTCCATCTACTGCCCTGGGGTGCTGAGGGCACAGAGAGTCTGGGAGAGAAGCTTTACCTTCTCCTCCTCCTTCCCATGGAGCTGTTCAGGGGATGGGATGCACATGGCACCGTGCATGATGCCATGGGAAGGAGTTTTGTGCTGGTGGAGCTCAGTGGGCGCTCGTGCCTGGGCTTTGGTTCCTGTGCTGCCAGGAGATCACTGGCACAGGAGCACGGGGAGCTTGGGGCTCTCAGAGAACCCCATGGGCTGGCTCTGCTGTGATGTGCTCAGCTTAGAAACATGCAGAGGATTAGAGAGAGGACTCCTGGTGGCAGCCTGGTTTTGGAGAAGTTGAAATAAAAGCCTGGGAAATCATGGATTGGCCAAAAGCATGTGGGGAGTCTGGGGAAGACTGATCCCGTAGGGCAGGGTCCAGAGCAGGGCTTGGCCCTGTTAGCCACAGCCACTGAGCCCACAGGACTTCAGCCAGAGACCAAATTAAAGAGTCGCATGACTTTTTCAACTGTGCCATGAAAAGTGCCTGTTCTATTCTGGGGCAGTGCTGGTGTCTGCCTGAGCACAAATGGCAGAAGGAGGCAGGAAAATGGGTCCCAGGTGCTGGCTGGGATGTTGAAGGGTGAGTCCTTTAGGAGTCAGTCTCATCATCTGAAGGTCGTGATTTCGGATCCTCACCACGGGCATCAGTCTGTGGAAAACTTCCTCTTGTTGGATCCCCTGGATGGGGAGACCCCTAAAAATTCTGTGCCAGGAATGAGGGATGAACAGGACTTTGGGTTTTTTGGTCCTGTAGGTTGTTGTTTATTTTTCTCTCATCAAAGGTTTGGTACCTCACCTTACACTTCAGACTTGAGTGTAAAAGAGAAGGCACCAAAAGTCACAGACACACAGATTTAAGGTCTTTTAAAGCTATTTTGTCAATTAACTTTAGAATGTACTTTATTTCTACTTTTTTTACTAATAACTACTTATTTTTTGTTCACACATAACCATCTGTTGAGGTTTCTTTCTAACAATCACTTTGTGCTCCAACTGCAGGAAAAGAGTAGATTGAAGACCAAGAAGGAGATCAGACAATGCCAAAACTCCATCTTGTCTCCTCTATCTTCATACTAAAAACCCAAAACTTATCTTTGTGATAAACTCTACTGTTATCTATTTCCACACTTGTAGATCCAATTCATCCCAAATCTTGGAAGCTTTCTCCTATGGATGAAGATTAAAAGCAGTGTCTTCTCTCGGGTCAGGGACTTCTCAGATCAGGCAGAGAAATATTCCCTGTGCCCTGGGGTTCCAGCCAAACAGGGCACCAGCACAGCAGCAGGATTTACAGCAGCTCTTTACAGTGCCTGTGCTGCGTGGGGATGCCAGCAGGCAGCAGCAGAGGATGATGTTCCTGCCTGGAGCTGTGCTTTGGCATGGTCTGCTTGTGCTTTCCATATTTATAAATAAAATGTGGGCTCCAGCCCCCCCAGTAAGAGCTGCTCTGGCGCATCAGCTGCTGCCTTCACTGCAGGTTTCTGGTGCAGCAGATCTGCTGCACTGGTGCTTGCACAGCAGGGATGCAGCCAGAGCCTCACAAGGCCCCAGAGCACCCCCCTGGCACCATCCTCTCTTTTCTGCTCATTTTGAACAGAGCAGACTCAGGGACATTTCCTGGCCCAACGAGAGCAAAGCTGCTCTCCTGCCCTTTGCTGCAGGCTGTTACCTTCTGTATTTTGGTCCACACACGCTCTCCAGGTCTTCCTGCCAGGATGTCCATGGCATCTGCCATCAGTGACTGCAGCTGTGGCACCAAGATACAATCAGTCAGTGTGGAATTCACAGAGAAATCATTTCTCTGAATACACAAATTTAACCCTAATTTAAATCATTGGCACTCTGATGATTTTGTGACTCATCTTGCACACAGTGAKCATGGCAAACTCATCTTTGCTCCAGTCCTTGCATTCTTGTGATTTAAAATACTGTGCTATTGCCTTCCCACAGTCCCCTTCCAAGGCAGTCCTGGCACCCTGCACCCTTCCCAACCCCTGGAAAATGTTCAGATACTCCTAATTCAGAGACAGAGAGACAAGGGTTGGTCCAGGGTGTGCTGCCCTTAGCATCAGTGTTTAGGAACAAATTGGGGAAAACTGCTACTTGAGAGCTGTGCTATTGCTGCACTCTGCACAATTCTCTTCCAAAATGCTGGGTTGAGTTAAAGGGAATGCAAACAGAAGTTTTTGGAGTCTCTTCACAAGTGTTTTACACAAGGAATTAAGATCTGCTAGCACTATAGGTATCAGCATTCCTGGGGTGTGCTCAAGGCACAGGGCTCAGCCAAAGGTGTCCCTTCAGGGGAGGAGGAGAGGCACCAYCTGGCCACTGGTGCACACAAGCAGGAGATGTTTCCCCCTCCTCTTTTCTCCCCAGCCCCCTTGGACACCATCACTTTTGGCTGCAGCCATCATGCCAGTRCTGGATGCTGGAGCTGGGCTGGGTCAGGGCCCAGCCTGTGCTTCTCAGCAGCCCCAGGGATTCTCCASCAGCTTGGGGCACCTCTGCAGCAAGCCTGACAAGTCACCAGCAGCAGGCAGGCAGGTTTGTTCTGAGACAGGGAGCTTGTGGTGCTGGGACCCAGCACAGAAAATCAGTTTTCCCTCCTTTCCCCCTCTCCTTCTCAGCTATACCCTGATTCAGGCTGGTTTGCTGCAGGGGCCTTCTGAGSTCAGAGGTGTCAAGGCAGCAAGAGCTGAATCATTGCAATCATTTTTCCACACTGATCTGGGGAGGTTTTGGGGCAGAGAAGGGATTTTCAGTAGGTGCTGACAGGTGAGTCCTGGTGGTTCTGTCAGTCACCAGATCAGCTCCTCCTCTGTCAAAGCACTGAAGGAGGATTTGAGATTTTAGGTCCCCACATTGGACAAAGGACTTCCAGAGCACAGGGTGTGTTGGATTAAACTCTTTTCTAACCCAGGGATGGGGTAACTGAGAGGCATTTTAAAACCTTTATTCTATTTTTTCTATGTAAACCTTCTCTCAGACCTTAAGAATTCTCTACAAATCCAATTCCCACAATGGTGGAAGTACAGAACTCTGCCCTGGCCCTTCCTGCTCTCTCTCTCAGCCTCCAAAACAAGTGYTGGAAATCAAAACCTACCAGCTTGTCATCCTCCTGAGAGATTCTCTGCAGGTAGGGAACAGTGGCCAGCTCAGCCATGGCCTGGGCCATCACCTGGGCCTGTTCCTCCCCTCTCTGCAGGTGGCTGAGCAGGCTGGCATGGTGGAACTGCTCAATGGCCCGGGCACAGGGGCACGATCATCCTGTGGGGCCAGGGAAAGAGAGGAGGTGAGAGGAGAGCACAGGGAGCCCCCTGTCCTGGGAGTGTGTGCTCCAGGCTTCTTTCCTCATGCTTCTGCTGCTCTGTCCACACATCTGCAGGCCTGCTGCTGGGACAGGCTCCAGAAGGCAAGCAAGAGCTAGAAAAATAAAGATTAATTAGAAGTGGGAGGGGAGACAGGCAGATAAAATCACAAAGAGTTTTTCTTCTCTTGGGAATGGCTTTTCCATCATTTCTCCACTTGAACATCACCTGATCTTTCTCGTGATGTTTCAGCTCCAGGGAAGCTGAGGAAAAGTGTGGCTGACTCAGCTATCCGTTTGATGGTGCAACCCATGTTTGAAATGGCAGACCTGGAGGAACTGAAGCATGCAGGGTGGTCCTCTGGCCACCAGGCAGCCAGGAACATGGCACACTTGAAGCATGTTCAGCTTTGCCAGAGCCACGTGTGTGAGTAACTCGCATGGGGCGGAGACTGAAACTTCAAGGCTGGTGGCTGCAAAACAAAGGGGGCGAATTGACTTCCTCTGAAGTTGTGCCATGGTTTGGAGTCAGCTTGGGTTTGGCCGAGCTGGTTTTGGTCAAAACCAGCCTGAGGAGAACTAAGTTGGATTGCAGTCTGCAAATGAGGAGAGAGCACAGCAGAAATATGTTTGTTCTGTTAACCCTAAGGGGTTTTTTTTCCTTCCAAGTAAGTTGTAATGGCTTGAGTTTGTAGCTGACATTTGGCCTTTTTAATTTAGTTACGTGCTGATGGAAATAAGATGGAATCATGTTTGGCAGCTGAAGGCAATCGTGGAATAACTTGAAAAGAAAAAAAGTGGCCCATCTCTGGTCAGGGCCAATAAAGAGAGGTCAGTGCCAGCAGCAGAGCAGCTCTGGCTCCAGCGAAACTGCACTCGCCTCTGTCGTTGGGCCAGAGGTTCCCTCTTGCTGGGATCACTGATGCTCTGAACAACTGAAGGGAAAGGGAAAATTGTTTCCTGACAAATGGACATGGACCTGCGCTGTTTATTCCTACGCACTGACTCCTCTTTTCTCTCTGGGCCTTTCCTGCTCTCCCTGCAGCTCTCACAACTTGAATCCTGGGCTGGTAATGAGCCCGACAGCCCGCAGTTGCCAACCAGTTTTGCCAGTCTCCTGTCTTTAGCTGCCTGGAGGTGGCACCAGGGGGTACCCTTGCCTAAATTTGCATTTTGTGTTACAATAAACTGACGTTGCCTACAATATAACTGATTTTTTAATGCAATAAGCAGCATTGTGATACAATAAACTGGGGAATTTGGGTTTTTTTTTGATACAATTAGAAGGCTGCTGCGCTTACGTGGTGCTGGGTTTTCACCTGGGTTTCTGGAGTGCACTGGGGTTTCAGCCAAGAATATTTGAATTCCAGAGGGAGGGTTAAAAAGCTCATAGAAAATGCTGCTGTGTGGGAACAGTGGTAAATTTCCTATCATTGGGGACTTGGTAGCAGCACTTTGCTCCATTTGATCGGATATGTATTTTCTCTTTACCTGTGCGCTGAAAACCAGACCTCGTCTACTTTATCTCTGTCTTGAACTGTGGTGATCCTGTTTCCTTCCAAATTCATTTTAATGAAGTAGGGGAGTCCATGGGGCAGTGCAAAACTTGCTGTTTTCGCAAAGTGTTATCTCTTCCTGTTACTTCTTTAGAGACTGCAGGTATATTGCAGAAGTATAGATTTCACTCCAAAGTAGGTTGGGTAAAGATCCAAATTGAACAATTGCGTTTGGCGCATGTCGTGTCTATGGTATATGTTCAACAAATTTTAACATTGGAGTTTTTTCTGTCGGATATATAGCATTTATTCGGGCTAAAGTGCTAGATGTGTTATGTGTTCAACACATTAATTTTGAAGAATGCTTTGTGATATAGTATCATATGGGTTTAACATCAGTTTTCCGGCCTAGAACGATCTGCCAGGATTTTTGTCGCCATATCGCAACATACAAGTTGCAGTTTTGGATTCAAGAAAGACAGAAGAATGAGCCCATTTAATTTGACTGTACCAAACACACTCTGATTTTAGTTTCTTTGGTCTAAGGGAAGGGTTCAGCAGGAACTTCCTCCCGAGACGGCAGGCTTGTTCCATGCTCTGCACATCAGAGAATTAGAGCGTTTTGGCACAACACCAGCAGAAATGAACACAAGTTAACTCCTCTTGAAGGATGTTTTCCGAGCAGCTGCGTGCAAGGCGCTGTTCTCAGTCTCCTATCAACCCTCCTCAGGCCAGGATGCTTCAACTGCCTACGAAGGTCCGTGCTCACTGCGCTAGAAGGAAGGAGTCTGAGTTTCCCCAGATGCTCTAGCCGTGTTTCTTTGGCTCAGCAGAATAATTGAAGCATTGCATGGAAACAAGATCTGTGCTAATCGTGCAAATCTCGATTGTTGAAACCTTGTGCTAATTGTCAGCCCTCATGTGCCTAATATAGCTGTGCCCGCGTTATGGGCAAAAGGGTGGAGCAGAGGGTATACTCGATCATTCTCGGCTCATGGTAAAGGGTCTCTCATGACTTCACTCACATCTTCTATCAATGGATAATGCTTCAAGGAGCAGGGTAGGAACTCCTGATGTTAGCTCGGGGTTGGAGGTGCAGTGTGTCTGTGGGTAATGAAATAAGGGTGAGGAGCTGTGTTGTGGCTGTGTGACAGCTGGGCGATTGTCATTGCTGAATAATTTTAGATAAATCCTTTCGCTAGGATTTTTTCCTGAGAAGCTCGAAAAGCCTCAGAAAAGCAATGTGAACAATAACTGTCCTGATGGCTGTGGAAGTGGTTGGAGGTTGCTTACCGATCAGTGCATCTTGATGGGTTGCATGTGAATTGTTTTAATTAAATGGCCAATCCCAGTCCAGCTGTGTCGGACTCTCTGAGGTCGTCCACAAAGATTTTTATTCCTTTCCTTGGGCTGCCTTCTGATGTTCCTTGCTCCGTGGTCTTTCTTTAATAGTATTTTTATAGTAAGGTTTCTTTAAATATAAGAATATAATAGTATTGTAAGCATAATATATGTTAATAGTATGATACATAAAGGATGTGATAATATATAAGATTATCAATTATAATATCTTTAAATTAATATATCAATTAACAATATAATATATTAATATATTAATGATATGAATTATTATAATCATAAAATATAATTAGTAATAAAATAATATTATAAAATAATATAATAAAATTATATTATCATAAAATAATACATTCTGCTTCTGAAACATGGAGTCAAGATTCTCATCTCTTCCTCATCCTGGGACCCAACAAACACACCACAGGGGTAACGATATCACAGGCATAAAATGATTGGAATAGAAAGATTCGACTTGCAGAGAACTGAGCTGTGGCCACTGTCTAAGGCCCTCAGTTAGGTCCTTTCATTAGGACTCCTTTTACAAAAGAGTCTGAACCCACCAGACCCCTGTTCCAAATTCACAGAGCATTTTCTGGACCCTGCAGGAGCAGGAGCAGCAGGAATTACCCCAAAGCACAGTCCTTCCACACACCACGTCCAGAAGGGAATGGGATCCTCACTTTATCTTGGAACTTCCTATAAAGCCATGCTTGCCATGATCCTTTCCCAGTGTTCTGCAAAATGTTTCTGCTCTTCTCCATGCTGGGACTGAAAGTTATTTTCTGGCTAGGAAGTGAAATCACAAGGCAGCCCCAGAGGCTGTGTTGATCTTAACTCATCTATTTTTTTTTTTAGGGGATCTGGCAGGTTTTTGGGTGAGCTGGGGGAGGAGTGGAGGGGATGGGAAGAAGAGCTGCTGGGACACAGTCAGGGTGCGTGGAAATGGTCTGAGACACCCCTCATCCCCTCATTTAGTAAGGATTTTGGGGGTCACCCCCAAGCCAGTTCAGTTCTTGAGCAACTTGCACAACCTGGAAAGACTGGCAGGTTTTGAGTTACAAACTTCTCCACAGCTTTCCCAATCTCTTTGTTTTCTGAAGCCAGAGTTCAGTAAGTACTGCTGGCAGGAATGAAGATTCAGCATTCTCTGGCAACAGGTTGAATTCCATGAGTGATCTGCAACGGGAAAGCGAAAATAATTCCCACTGTCATATTTCCTTTCAGCTGTAAGAGAAGTTCCTTTTTTGGGAGAAAATATGACAAGTCTAAGAAGGAGTGAAATGGTCTCAGAAACCTTCCCAAACTCAAACAACAAACAACCATGCAGCCTCACTGGCTTTGAATCTTAGGGCTCTGCGCCTTTGCATCAACAGCTTCAATTTTGTTGAATAAACTTGTAGTGCGTGAGGACTAAAGGATCGCTTTCTCCAATTCCCCACAGTGCTGTGGAGGTGTCTGACAGGCCAAGCAGCCCAAATCTACCTCTCTCCAACTCCTTCTGAATTCAGCTGCACAACCACAGTCCCACAGTGGCTTAAGGGCAGCTGAAACCTGCTGTACCTGTAATATGTGCTGCACATAAGTCAGGGTGCTTTCTTGTGCAAAGGCTTTGTTGCCTCCTTTATCTTGTCAGCCTTGTCCTCTTTCTCAAAAGGTGTGTACGAGCAGAAAAAGAGACTTTCTCCATTGAGGGCTTCCTGAGTCATAGCCTAAAAAAGGGCAGAGAAATGATACATTTCATGTTGGGTAGAGGCTAGTTTAAAAAAAACCCAAAACTAAACACTCAGTGGTTTGGATGGATACTCCAGGCAGGATTGGGCAGCACTCTCAGGCACAGGGAATGGTCCTGTGCAGGAGTTGGTCTCAGCATCCTTGGGGCCTCCCTGCTGGGAAGGATGAAGTTCACAAGAAAGTCTCAAAGGTGTGTGTGCTTGCAGAAAGATCTTCTGAATGTGGAACCTGAGAATGGATAGAGATGGAAGCAAGTTTTGATACAGAAGAACAACAGATTGTTCTTCTGTAAATTGAGGTTTGCTGAGCCAGTCTTGCTGGACAACTAAGAAAGCCAAGGTTATGTGAGATGAAAGAGGTTTTATGACTTAGAGCAAAGGAATAAGCTGAGCACAAACAAAAGGAATGTTTTTACCAAGCAGAAAGGCACACAGGCAAACAAACACGCCTGATGGGGGCAAGTAGAAAAAAGGTCACAATTTTTTCCACTGCAAGAAAACTGAAACAACTTTAAGCTTTGAACCGTACTGTACTAACTCGTGTGATTGGACTAGAATTTAACCCATAATATGGTAATGAGAGTAGCTATGATAGGTTTACAGGCAAAGTAAAGGGATAGATTGGTTGTTTGTGTATCGTGTATTAAGATGCTCAGCAAAGAAAATATATAATGCAATATAACCAAAACTGAAGGGTCTTCAGGCTTGTCTGCAGCTGACTGCTGTAGGTGCAGGCTCTGTCACCCACAACCCTGGACTGCTGTAAAATCTATACAATAAACTTCATTTTATATACAATAAACTGCATTTTGTATACAATAAGCAGCGTTTTGTATACAATGACCTGCATTTTGTATACAATAAACTGCACTTTGTATACAATAAATGGCATCTTGCATACAATAAACTGCATTTTGTATACAGTAAACGGCATATACAAAATGCAGTTTTGCAAAAAAAACTTCATTTTGTATACAATAAACAACACTTAGTATACAATAAACTGCAGTTTGAATACAATAAACTGATGTTTGCATACAATAAACATTACTTTGTATACAACAAGCAGCATTGTGTATACAATAAACTGCATTTTGTATACAATAAGTAGCAGTTTGTATACAATAAATGGCATTTTGTATACAATAAACTGATATTTGTATGCAATAAACAGCATTTTGAATACAATAAACTGCATATACAAAATGCAGTTTTGCAAAAGAAACTTCATTTTGTATACAATAAACAGCATTTAGTGTACAATAAACTGCATTTTGTATACAATAAATGGCATTTTGCATACAATAAACTGCAGTTTGTATACAATAAACTGCAGTTTGTATACAAGAAACTGCAGTTTGTATGCAATAAACATTACTTTGTATACAATGAACTGCAGTTTGTATACAATAAGCAGCACTGTGTATACAATAAACTGTAGTTTGTATACAATAATTTCTGTTTTATATACAATAAGTAGCAGTTTGTATACAATAAACTGCATTTTGTATACAATAAACAGCAGTTTGTATACAATAAACTGCATTTTATATACAATAAACTGCATTTTGTATACAATTAAATGGCAATTTATACATTTTGTATACAATAAGCAGTTTGTATACAAAACACATATATTTGTATACAATAAACAATTTGTATACAATAATTTTGTACACAATGAGCAGCATTTTGAAGAGCCCCCTGATGTCCCACACCTCCCCTCACGTCTCTCCCAGCTCCACCCGCCTTGCTGTGGCTCCCCAGGCTGTACCTGCCAGTAGAGCTGCAGGAGGTCGCTGGTGTCCGGCGCCGCGCCCTCGGCCAGCACGTACAGGCACTGCGCCACCATGGCACTCCTGGGGACAGAGTGTTGGGAATAAG
>NDFG01000693.1:35323-63150 GCA_002167245.1 Sporophila hypoxantha
TCTCTGCCTCCGGCAGTGCCTCCGCTTCGCTGCAGATCGGTTCCGAACCACGGGGACGATCGCAGACCGTCCTCCAGCCGGGCCAAGAATCCGGCGATCTTGCGGGCGAGCGAGCGGGCGGGGCTGCCGGTAGCGCTCCGAGCTTCCTCTCGCTGCTCTTGGTCAACAGCGGCGCCCGCAGCCTCCTCCCGGCACTGCAGGCACCGAGCGCTGCCCAGCGCTGCAGTTCCGCCTTCCCCATGGGCAGCTCGCGAGGACCGGATATTTGCCACGGAGATAATTTTCCCGTGCAGCGGTGACCTCCTTGGCCGCCTTTTCCCCAGCCGACCTCTGCTTTGATCCTTCAGGGGATCACAGTCGGGAGGAATGTAGACGCATTCCGTGGGGGTGGTAATAACTTACTAATGGCAATATATGTAAATTAAAGCATGTTTTTCCCATTTCAAGCTCTAGATTACCATCAGTCTCACCCTGTTCGTTCAAAAACCTCTTCAGCAACGGGGCCTGAGATAGAGAACATTAGATACACACCCACACACACGGATAACCTGAGGTATCAGGCTCATTAACACAAGCGGGATGAGAACAATTGCATGCTTCTTGAAATGAGGGAGCTAATTGTTATATGATTATTACAGATCGAAATAAAGATGCAGCCAACAGACTCAAAGAGAAACTTGAAGGGAGCAAGATTCAAATTTTCGAATCTCGCTATCCTCAGTTAATTGTTTTGTTTCCTTCTTTTTTACACATATACACCTCATCAAGTAATTCCAAAGCCACAAGAAAAAGAATTTATCAGGAATCAACTTGTAAAGCATTGAAGTGTATTAAGAAAGTATTACAGGAATAGTTTTTTAATGAGGCTAGTGCAATAATTCAAAGAAAAGAATTGTAGAACAATAGGGAAAAAAGTACAGTTGCCCCCTGAAACTCTGATTACCCGGGATTAATGCATAAATGAGTTTGATTCACGTGCCTGAACTGTCATTTGGCTAATCTCCTTGATACTGTAATAGATTCCTATCTCAGATGTCGATCCTTGTAAAGAGTCAGAATTTTAAAACCTCGCTGTTCTCCAAAAACTCGACATCTACATAAATCTCAAACCCTTAGGGTAAAGACGAAAGGAAAAATAAAAACATCTAGAGCAAACCTTTCTGCACTTTCACCTCTGTACGAAATAAATATCATGAAGAGTAAAAAAAAGAAACTGCCAGCCAGGAGGAAAAAAGGAAGTCAGTCACTAATACATTACCCCCCAAAAGGAGCGACATTCTTTTCTTTCACTCAGAATGCAGAACCCAACATTCCACAAACGTTTCCTTTGAGTCCAATGGGCAAAAAAACCCCAAACAATTAATTAACGAATTTGTGTAGAGCTATAAACCAGTTTCAAATGCACTCTTTCTGAATAAAAACAGGAAAGAAAAAAGCTACATCACTTGTCACTGGTATTTTTTCTACCCAAATCCATCACACAGAAGCAGCACTGGAAACGCATTTGAATTTATAGAGCCCGAGTTTTAAAAACAAAACCTCTTGCAATGAAGTTGACTCTGTTACCAAGGAAGAACCAGGTGCTACTGCTAGCCTCCTGCTCTCCATAGAAGGGGCGTAGCCCTTTACTTAATTCAGTTTCTTAAGTAATTTCCTTCATTCATGGAGACAGATGTGTGCCCCCCACAAAAAAATAACTCCGGAAAACAGGGGAACATTACTCCAAGTTAAAAAGAGAGTTATAGTCAAAGCATCTCAGCTGAAACGGAAGCCCATAAGAAGGAAAGATCAAAATTTTCCGCGGCTATATAGAGACACAAATGAGGACTTCTCATGGACACCATGCCGAGATAAAGAGGTGGGAAAGGACGATGACAAGAAAGACTCAATAATAGAAAGAGCGCCCGGCATTACAGACCTGCGGTGCGTCGGGATTGGCGGGCGGCTCCCCCTCGACGGCGCTGCTGTTCGAGCTCGGCTTGTGGCAGGAATCGCCGCCCAGAAGCTCCTCCGCCGTCAGGACGGGCACCGGCGGCGGCGGCCAAGCGGCCTCGGGCAGGGCGCGGGCCGGCGGCGGCACGCACAGGTTGTAGGAGTAGGGCAATGTTGCCCTCGCAGAAGTCGGGCGGGGAAGCGGCGCCGCCAGGGAGAAGCGCTGCGGCGCCCAGGCAGCGCAGCACGGCGGCGGCCCGGCCCGGCGCAGCCGCGCCAGGACGTGCAGCGCCACGCCAGCACAAGAGCGCGCCGAGAGCAGCGCCAGCGCCAGCACCAGGTAGAAGTGCAGCTCGGGCCGCGCGCCGCCGCTCGGGCCCGCCGGCCGCTCGCTCAGCTCCGCAGCGCTCGTGCAAGCTGTCGCCAGCAGCACGTGCAGCTGGGCCGTGGCGAGAGCGCCGGCTGCCCGTGGTCCTTCACCAGGGCCACCAGCCGCTGCTTGGCGCGTCCCGCTCGGCCACGGCGGCGCGCGCCTGCGCACCTCGCCGCTGTGCAGCCCCACGCGGCAACAGCGCCGGTCCGACGCCTGCACCAGGCTCGTAGGACAGCCACGCGTTGCGCCCGCGTCCGCGTTCCACCGCACCACCTTGGGCCACCAGGTAGCCGGCCTCGGCGAGCGCGGAACCACCTCGAAAGGCGCGCGCCCCCTCCGCGCCGCCGGCGGCGCGGGCCAGAAGCACCCTGGGCGCTGTTGTCGTTGCGGTCCAGCACGAAGACGCGCACCGTGGCCGCTGGAGCTGCGCCGGCCGCGAGCTGCCGTCTGCGCCCGCACGGCCACCGTTGAACTCGCGGCACTGCTCGTAGTCAAAGGAGTGCTGGCGCGTACAGCGCGCCGCCTCCGGCTCACCGACACGAGCGCGCCGCGCCCGCCGCGCCCGCGCTGCGCCCGCCAGCCAAGTAGCTCACGCGCCCGTTGGGCGCCCGCGTCCGACGTCGCGCCCTGCACGCGCAGCACCAGCGCGCCCGCCGCGTTGTTCTTCCGCCAAGTACGCGCTGTACGCCGCCTCTCGAAACCCGGCGCCGCGTTGTCGTTTCAGTCGGCACCTTCCAGCACCAGCTCTCCTGCTGCTCGCCACGCGCCGGCCTGCCCGGTCCGGCCACCACCCGTCACGCGCTGCTCGGACGCCTTGCTTCGCGTCCAGCGCGCCCGATGTCACCACACTTGTACAGCCAGCCCCGACGACGCCAACATCGACAGCGGCGCCTCCCGACAGCTCGCACGGACACCTGGCCGTTCTCGCCGCGAGTCCAGGTCATTTACGTTCAAGAGAGCCACCACGGTGCCCAGCGAGCGTCCTCAGGCACGGGCTCTGAGAGCGACAGAATTGTGAGTCTCAGGAGGATTGTCATTCACGTCCAGCACCTCCACCTGCACTTGCAGGTGCGCCACCAACCGCCGCCATCTGTGGCCTCCACTGCCAGGCTGAAATGCGCGTGTGTCTCGAAGTCCAGAGCCTTCCTGCAGGTGATCGTCCCGCTCTGGGCATCTACGGTGAACTTCTGAAGCACCTTGTCGGCAATCTCTCCGAGCGTAAGTGATGCGGCGTTTGTGCCGGCATCGGCATCGGAGGCTGTCACGTTCAGCACCGTCGATTCCGGAGGCGTGTCCTCGCGGAGGGCTGACCGCGGTACCAGCGTCCTGCGCGAACAACGGGTGGGTTGTCATTGGCGTCGGTGACGTTGATCCACAGCTGGGCGGTTGCCAGTCCGGGGCGGGTCTTCCGCCATCCAGCGCAGTCAGCAGCAGACGCAGGCTCGGCTCGCTCTCCCGCGTTCAGTGGATGGCGCAGCAACCAGCTCCGCGGATTTCCTGCTGTCCTGGCTCTCTTTGACCCTCCACCGTGAAATACCCGTTGGTCTCCAGCTCGTACCCTTGTTACGAGTTATACCGACGTCGGATCCTCTGGCGTGCCTAAGAAACCGGGCGCCGGGAGAAGTCAACTCGTTGATCTCCGCTGAAATTTGTCTCGCGAAAGGCGGCGGCGTGTTGTCATTCACGTCCTCGATGGATACCTCGACATGGAAAATGTTCAGCGCGGGTTGTGCACCAGCGCTCGAAGCTGACAGAGCAGCTCGCCGACTCGCCGCACATCTCTCCCGGTCCCAGCCTCTCCGTTCACGTACAGGTTCCCGTTCTCCTCATTAGCGTGAAGTATTTCAGCTGCCTTCTTGCCGGCAGTACGCCACCTGCAGCTTGCGCGCCGGCAGCTGGTCGCGCTGAGCCCCAGGTCCCGCGCCAGCGGCCCCACGAGCGAGGCCTCTGCCCAGTCTCCTCGGGGATGGATCGTAGCGGAGCCGCTCTGGCCGCCGCCCGGCACCAACACGCACAGCAGCAGCAGCGCGGCCAGCAGCGCTCGCCCGCCGCCCGGCCCGGCGCCTCTGCCGCCGCCTCAGCGCCATTCTTCTGCCCGCTGCGCTCGCCGCGCTCCTGCCTCCTGCCGCTGCCTGCTCCTTCCAGCGCTCTCGCCGACCCAAACAGGACACGCTCAAGACACCCAGGCCGCGCGCCGCCTCTCGCCGCCTCTCGCTGCTCTTGTTCGGTGGCCTGGCTGCCGCTGTGGCCGCGCGCCGGGCGAAGCGAGCAGCCTGCAGCGGGGCAGGACGCTGCGGCGGCGGGGCGGCGGCTCCAGCGCCGCTCGCGGCGGCCAACAGCGACACCGGAGGCACGCCGGCCGCGTGGCACTGCAGCCGCGCAGGGCCGCGCTCAAGGGGGCCGGCTTTGGGCGGGCTCAGCGGCGGCACCGGCCCCGGGGGCTCTGCCCGACCGCAAACTTGCCAGAGAGGAGCTCGTGCTTAACGACAAGTAGGACCCCTTATGATTACAGCAGCAATATCCGTGTTGATACGATATCTATTATTTTAGCTGCAATAGAAAACAGGACCAAGTATTTTTCCTCATCAAAGGTTTCTGCACTCTCTGGTTTAGATGTCACAAATATCAGAAATAAATGTGTGTTCCCAAAAACACAGGTGCTTCTCTTCATGCAAGTCAAAAGATTGAAGCAAAATCTGAAAGAGATTTGCTGAGGTGTTTTACAATTTAATTGTTCCAGTTGTCCCCGAGATATGGTTTTCCCATCACCTGTGCAAACTGTGTGAATCAAAAGGACAATTATCCAGTGATTAACACCTGCAGTTAATTCTGAAGCAATGGATTGTGCTCTCAGATAAATGCCAGTGCACGTTACATACTGGCAGATAATAAGAAAGTGCAAAGCAGTGCAGACTCTGCCCTGTGTCCATCCTCACACTGACTCTCCTTCCATCCAGAAAACCTTCTGTGCTTTTGTGTTGGAACTCAAATATTAGGCCTGCTACAATCATTGATTTAATATTTCCATTGTTTGATTTTCCTAACCTCTAGGCAAAAGTCCCAAAAATCTCCCCAATCCATTTTTAGGATTGCAAAATCAGCGGAATGTGTTTTCAATCAGTTCTGAAGATTCATAAACAAACCCCAAACTTGCATCTGACCTCATCAGAGAGACGGGAGATATTTCAGTGCTGTGATTTTCTGGTGCTTTACCCACAACACAAGCCTTAAAATTCTTTCCAGAAACACTGGAAACTCACTCAAGGCTTCAAGGCCTCAGTGTGCAAGCTAGGCAAGCTGCAGGAATAATTTAAAGGACTATGAGGTCTCTCTGACTGGAGTAAATGACTTTTCTAAGCAGCCAGAACACAAAAATCTTGGCACTTACTGTTCAAAGAAGCCAAACCAAATTCCTCCACTGCCATACATGGGCAATCATTGGCCACTGTGACACATCAGGGCCTGTTTGCAGTGGCAGGAAACCCACGGAGAGCAGCACGTAGCTGTGTAGACCTAGAGACACAAGAAGAATCCCCAGGTAAGTGGAGTTGGACAGCAGCATTTTCAGTATCCATTGTGAGTTAAGCAATTTGTTCATTTTCCTCACACACAACTTCTGTCTTTCATTTGTTTCTCAAGAGGAAAGTTACTGTTTTCTGCAAAGCAGCACTCAGAATTGTGGGAAGGAAAACATGAACCATTGCCTCCAGACAACAAGCCTGAATTGAGAATCCAATGGTGGAAAGATGATTACCAATTTCATGAACTCTCTATTCACAAGCTTACTGCACCTTCCCTATTTTATCACATTGCACTGATCCACAAAATTGTGACTTGCTCCTAAGTCATTTTTACATCGTCTAACATATGAACAATTAGAAACACAGAATGTACCCCCTCACATGTTCCTCATTCCAATCACTGTAAATAAATGTCAAGGAAAAAAACACACAAGCCAATGCAGGGATTAAATTAGGAGGTGCTTTCAGAGAAATCCAGGAGGAAATCTCAGGCCCTTCTCTGTGGGCAAGGAAAATTCATTCTGAGAGCCCCTGTGAACCCACTGAGGTCTAGGTTTGGAACGTTTGAGACCTTGAAATTTGTTCTGGAATTGCCAGAGTGACTTATTTCATTAAACTCTCAGAGCTTCATCAGCTTTTCTACCATGTGCCTGCTCATTGTTCCCCACAGATTGATAGCTCTAAGCTTGAAGGCCTCAGTTGAAGGGCTCGTCAGTTTTGAAGGCCTTCAGTTTGAGGCTCAGTTTGAAGGCCTCAGTTTGAAGGCCTCAGTTTGAAGGCTCAGTTTGAAGGCCTCAGTTTGAAGGCCTATGTTTTAAGGACTAAGGCCTCTGTTTTAAGGCCTCTTTAAGTTTTAAGGCCTCTGTTTTTAAGCTCTGTTTTAAGGCTCTGTTTTAAACATGTACTCGTTAAGGCCTCTTTTAGGCTCTTAGTTTAGGCCTCTGTTTTAAGCCTCGTGTGTGTTAAGGCCTCTGTTTTTACCTCTTAGTGCTGTTAGCCTCTGTTTGAAGCTAACTTGTTGTCAGATTTAACAAGTATACACAGACACATAATTCGTAATTCTAAGAGGGTAAGTTACGCCAAAGAAGATAATTCCTTTGGAGAAAAAGCAAATTAAAATGAACAGAACCATTACTGATATGTCTATCCATAAAACCACTAAGGAATAACTGAATATTTATACAACCTTTAGATATTTCAGCAACTTTCCACAAGCCCGTGTTCTCTCACAGGCAGAATGCTCAAGGGACATCACACAACAGACACACTTTAGGCAGAAAACAACTGAAGAAGGTTTCCCACACAACTTCTTCTGTTATGGAGAAGCAGGATCACACACAGTGGTCCACACTAATGGGACTTCTGCTCATACTGATATTGAAGGAATGTAAAATGTCTAAAACAGTCATAGCAATATGCACGGTCAGTTAAAGGGACGTCAGATCGAGATACTCAAAGATATCTCATTCTTCCTAAGCACATGAACTTTTGTATATATATGTTATTTGAACCTTAATGTGAAGTTTATGTCAACCATCCAAGAGCTACCATCACAGGGGAAGAGCTGTATTCAGACATACAAAGAGGATTAAATGAGTGAGCTTTCTGGCACGTGCTTCGAAGTAAAAAGCCCAAACCCAGACTTTGCTGGTAAAATGAGACTGTTCAATTCTTAAAAATCCTGACAATATTCAAGTTAAAAAAAAACATCAGAGTAACATCAACAGCAAGAAGCCATTAATAACATCTCGAACGGTTTGCTCAAAGCTTGGAAAAGGCTTCGTTACAAACACAGTGAAACTCATCAAACTTGTAACAAGGGACATATACCTGGGGGGAAATGACATTTCCAACAGCATTTCTCAGACACAGAGGCCCATTTGAATCATGCCACTTCCCTGGGCCAGGCATTTGCTTTGCAGACAAATTCATTGGAGGATTGCAATCCTTTTCTGGACACAGGAAGAGGGCACTTGGTATAAGTGGCACAGGCCTTGGCACATCCAGATTAGTGGATCACAGAACCCCCCTTTGACTGCTGAGTAGCCAATCTCTCCCTGGGAACAATCTCTCCCTGAGTGTCCACCATGAGTATGTCACAAGTAAGATCAGTGACTCTAGAGACATTTTCAGACAGAGTTTCAGGCACACACAGGCCCACCTCTATCTACCTGGTCATGACAAACAACAGTTAAACTATCATCCACAGAGAGCACACCATTACAGAAAAGCACACTTGTGAATCCACAGCTTGGCCATTTATAATCTGAGCATATTCATTTTATGTAGCCCAGCAACGGACCATGGAAGTTAAAACCACACCTGCTTTCTCTCCAACAGTGCTTCCTCACACACTGCACCTGCAAGAGTYTCCTGAAACTCACAGAGGTACTTCACTGCAAGAAAAGTTGCAGAGATAACTTACCATGGCTAACATTTAACTTCTTAACATGTGCAAGTGAGAAATTAGACAATTTCTCCCATTAAAAATTTAAGGAAACCAATCTATGAATGTCTTTCCCTGTCGAGTGGTAAAAATGAAAGGCATGTATGGGACAACAAGGCAAATGTAAGAGATGTGATCAGATACTACCGGATACAAAGGCGCATGTTTAAAATCAGTACAAAGAACAAGACAAGAAGATAACATCTGCAGAAATGTAGGGATCAAGCTAATCGAGATTACAGCTTTTGGAGAAAATACATAATCTAGGTATTAAAAGTGGGGATTGGAATAAAGTTCCTTTTTATAAAGCTCCCATTGTGACATTGCAGGTTAGAATATATAAGGCTATTAATTAAATATATTTGCTATATATTAAATGCATTACAATATAATAAATACATAACAATAACCTATAAACACACCAATTCTCATTAGGACTTCATTACTATCTGTTAAGCCACACATATTTGGGAAGGAGAAATTGCATCACATTATACAACAGATCAACACTGAAAACGCATCTTATCTTTTATCTTATCTTTTATCTTATCTTATAATCTTATGTATCTCTTAACCGTCTTTCACACACAGACCCCACTATTTGCATCTCCTGCCTCTAAAATCTTGCATGTTGTGTCTCGACATCGATCCTTTGAAAGCAGTTTCCATCAAAATACCAGATATTCAGAGGGTTTCCCTTCAACATGCACCAGGATAACCTAAAACCTTCAAGCAGGTATGTTTACAGCTCTGTACTAAGAGGGAAGAAATATTTGTCTGCTAAATAGATGTCAGAGAAGAAGCGGGAAGGAGGTGAAACACTACCTGTCCTTCAAAGGGTACTGAGGCAGTGAGGATCATATGACACAGAAGCAACTTTTGAAAAACTCTCACCAGCCAAGATCAGTCTCCCTTATCATGCATCCCTCAAAATTGGAAAGCCAAGACCCGACCCCATGTCCACCATGGGGTAGCAATAAGCCACGCGATCAGCACGTCCCTAAAAGACACTTTGCCTTCCTTGTCAACAAAGAGGGCTAGGCAGGACACGGAAAAGAGTAGAGAAGCAACCGAAGAAAGAATAGCGAAAAAAAATTGGTACGGGGAACTCACCGGGACGGAGGCGGAATCCGCGGGGCGGGCGCCCGTGGGGTCCTCGTCGCCGAGCAGCGGCGCGGGCTCGTCGGGCGGCGGGCGGGCCGGGAGGGTGTCGCAGCAGCTGGCGGCCGAGAAGCGCAGGTGGCTCTTGCGCGAGTCGGCCGTGAGCGCCACGTCGTGCGAGTAGGAGCGCAGGAAGGCGCCGCACGCCGTCGATGCCCACGAAGTGCGAACGGGCACGCCGCGCAAGGCGCCGCTGTCCGGCGGCAGCAGCTGCTGCGGTGGCAGCGGCGCAGGCGCAGCGCCAGCAGCAGCAGCAGAAGGCCACGAAGAGGCACGAGACGGCGGCCACGGCCAGCACGAGCCAGCGCGTCAGGCTGGCGGCCGGCTCCCCGGCGCCGCCGCCTCGTCGGCCGCGCTGCCCAGCTCGGCCACAGCTCGGCCACGCTGTCGGCCAGCAGCACGCTCAGCGGTCCGTGGCCGAGAGCGCCGGCCGCCCGTGGTCCCGCACCAGCACCAGCAGGCTGTGGCGCGCCGCGTCGCGGGCCATTGGCGAGCGCGCCGTGCGCACCTCGCCGCTGTGCAGCCCCACGCGGAAGAGCCCCGGCTCCGTTCGCTTGGCCAGCTCGTAGGAGAGCCAGGCGTCTGCCCCGCGTCCGCGTCCACCGCCACCACCTTGGCCACCAGCGCGCCGGCCTCCGAGCGCCGCGGCGCCAGCTCCACGCCCGCCAGGCCGCCGGCCCGAGCCCGCCCGGCGGCCGGCGGCGGGTACAGCACCTGCGGCGCGTTGTCGTTCTCGTCCACGATCAGCAGCCGCACGACACGTTGCTGCTCAGCGCCGGCGCGCCGCCGTCCTCCGCCCGCACGCACAGCGCAGCTCGCGCAGCTGCTTCGTAGTCCAAGGAGCGCAGCGCGTACAGCGCGCCCGTCTCGCCTGCACCGACACGTACGACGACAGCGGCGCGCCCCGCACCCGCCCCTCCGCCAGCCGGTAGCGCACGCGCGCCGTCTGCCCCCAGTCCGCGTCCGTGGCGCGCCACCGTCAGCACCAGCGCGCCCGCCGCGTTGTTCTCCGCCAGCCGCGCGCTGTAGCGCTCCTCCAAGAACACGGCGCGTTGTCGTTCACGTCCAGCACGCGCAGCGCCAGCACCGCGCCTTCTACTCTGCAGCGCCGGCGACCCGCCGTCGGCCGCCCGCACCGTCACGTTGTACTCCGACACCTGCTCCCGGTCCAACTCGCTCGCTGTCACTACACGGTAGTAGTCTTCAAAGGATTTTTCCAGCCGGAATGGGACGCCCCCGTCCAGCGAGCACCGAACCTCGCCGTTGGCCCCCGAGTCCCGGTCCTGCACGTGGAGCAGGGCAACCACCGTCCCTGCAGGGGCATCCTCAGAGATCTCGCTCAGCGCCGACGAGACTGTGAGTTCCGGGGCATTGTCGTTCACATCTGTTACGGTAACTACAATTTTGGCAGTGTCGGAAAGAGCTCCGCCGTCATGTGCTTGCACCTCCAGTTCGTAGGAATTGCCTTCCTCGTAGTCCAGGCTCCGTAACAGGGTGATTGCTCCCGTGTCGCCGTCCAGATGGAACATCTGTGAGGCTTTGTCTTTGATTTTCTGAATCGAATACTTCACGAGTCCGTTCGCCGCCTCGTCGGCGTCCGAGGCTCTGATTGTGACGAGGACAGAGCCCACGGGCACGTCCTCGGGCACACGCACCGTGTACTCYGCCTGGCTGAACACGGGCGCGTTGTCGTTCGCGTCCACCACGGTCACGCGGATCCGAGCCGTGCCCGTCCGTGCCGGATCGCCGCCGTCGCTCGCCCTGAGCAGCAGCTCGTGAAACGCCGCCTCCTCCCGGTCCAGCGCCTTGGCCAGCACCAGCTCGGGACGCTGATCGCCGCCGGGGCCCGCCTGCACGGCCAGCGAGAAGTGCTCGTCACCGCTCAGCTCGTAGCTCTGCAGGGAATTCCGGCCCGAGTCCGGGTCGTGAGCCTCGGCCAGGGAAAACCGCGACCCCGGGGCTGTCGTCTCGCTCATTCTCAGTTCTTTTTCTGCCTCTCGAAAGCTAGGTGCGTTATCATTAATATCTGTGATTTCCACTTGGATCCCATAAACCTGCATCTGTCCCTCCACTATCAGCTCACAGCGCAGCACGCATTCCTGCACTCTCTCACACAGCTGCTCTCGGTCGATCCTCTCTGCCGTCACTAAATGTCCCGTCTTCCTGTGCAGAGCAAAATACTGCGTCCTACCTTTGTCCAAGAGATGAACGCCGCGGTCTCGGATCTCCGGCAGCTGCAGCCCCAGGTCCTTGGCCACGTCGCCCACGAAGGAGCCCTTGGGCATSTCCTCGGGCACCGAGTAGCGCAGCTGCCCCCACGCCGCCTCCCACGCCGCCAGCAGCACGGCCCAGAGCAGAGCTCGCTGCCGCCGGCCCCAGCGCCTCCCCGCCGCGCACATCTCGGCCGGCGAGCCCCCAGGAACGTCAGAGAGCTCTCCTCCGCGACGCTCACCGATCTGGCTCCGATGTATTTTCCGGTCTCTGCTCCCGGCCGCTCCTGCCAGGCTCTCGACCCCCTTCAGCTCCACCGCCACGGGACGGCGAGAGCCGGTCCGCAGCGGCGGGGCTGCACGCTCCGAGCTTGCCTCATCGCTCCTCTCGGTCAACAGCGGCGCCCGCAGCCTCTCCGGCACTGCAGGCACGCAGTGAAATGTAATGTATTTCTTTTAATACGACGGGACCTGAAGTATTAACGAGTCCTAACACAGTAATACAAAAGCAGAACTTCCATCACATGAATATTTGTTAGAAGACATGATGGAATACCCGGCGGCAAGGGTAGCCGAAAGAAAACCGCCTCTGATATACAGCTGGTAGGCTTACTTTATCTACTCTGTGCCAACTCTATATACAGCTACCCAGGGACAGGGAAAGCCCAAGTAATGAACCTATCCAATTAAGCCATAATTATACTTCAATCAATCATTCTATGATCCCAGGAAGAGGTTTTTCTTTTCTCAGAAGTGTAGGTGTAAGGGTTGGACGCCTCTTAGCCAAAACCTTTGTTCTAATTATTGCCGTATTCATGTAGCTATGGCACATTTTCAACAAAATACCTGTAGGCGGCGGAAAAGACAAGCAAACAGCTGCACAGCGTATGACTGGATAGCCTTTGATAAACTTTCAAGTGGCAGCGATTCAAGTCCTGAAGTGATCAATTGGTGAATCTCCTACACATTTGATATCTGTATTTGATCTTGAGAGTCTTTTATCCTCTTAAAACAGACCTTCATAAGAAATTACTGGGGAGGGAGGGGTGGTAGGGGGAACCAACCAAAAAACCAACAAAGAAACAAAAACCCTAGAGAAGACGAAGAATTCCTCATACAGGGTCCAAACACCTCTCTTTTTATAAAAAGAAATTTAAAAAAATTAGGCTCTGGAAAAAAACAAACACAAAAAAAAACAACCAAAAAAACCCCAATTTTTTTTTCCCGTTTGAGACCTCAGTCTTGCATCTAAACCTTGTGTACATGAAGAAATATTAGGAATGGTATTAAGAAAAAAAAAAAAAAAAAAAAAAAAAAAAAAGAAGAAGAGGGAAAGTACCAGCCAGAATGGAAAAAAGAAAACCTAGCAAAATGTCCTCGGCCCCACTAATTGTACCAGTCCTGCCATTTTCTGCAACAGTGATCACAGAAAAGATGAGTGCCACGCTCTTCTTTTACTTCAGATGAGAAACCTGTCACTTTTCTATCCATGAGAGAACAGGTCTTTCTGGCGTCCAGAACCGAAAAGGGTTAACAAGGGGTATGTTGCCAGCTTTTTAACAGGTCCAGAATACACTTTCGGGATAACAGATCATTAAGGAAAAATCTGCAGCAGGCAAGTATCTGGCATTATTTCCTGATTTCCTTCATGAAGAACTATTGAGTCTCCTGCACTGTTATTTAATTCCCACTGTTATAATTCCCCATCACAGTTATTCATTAATTTACGATTAAATCAAGCTTCAAGAGATGCAGGACAAAAGCCTCTTTGATGAAATTCTCAAGCTGTAGCCACCGCAGAATCAAGTGCATGGCTAACTGCCTGTTCTTAGAAGAAGCAATCAACTCCCGTCTTCCATTCCTTCTGGAGACGTGGACCAAGCCATTTCCCACCTACAGTAACCCGGGCAAAACCCAAGGAAGAGAGAACAAAACCCAGGTTCGGAAAGGTCCAAGGGAAACAGCAAGGAATCGCAGCTCTGCAGGAAGAATGCAGAGAAAATAATGACGTGAACAGTAAGCAGCCCCCGACCTACCCATTCCTGAAGAAAAACTTATACCCAAATAACATTCGACACTGCTTGCAGCAGGAAGAACACCTGAAAATTCTCCTCTCATGTCGGCAAATGCACACATATTCAGGGAAAAAAAAAAAAAAAAAAACCAAAACAAAACAAAACACAGTAAAAGGTAACACACGCTCATCCTCTCCCAAAAACAAAAGATATAGTCTCCCCTTTTGGAATTCTGTCACAGAGAATCAGACGATCTCCTTCGTGCAGAGGAAGAATCTGTTGTTCTCCATTGAAACTTGACAAATAATTGTTAAAAAAACATTTGAAAGATCAGTGACTGGGAAATACACATTTATTCCCATAAATGCTGCCTTTCTTAGCAGCAGCATTCCCTTAAAACATGGACCACTACACGGCAATTTTGGAACAAGATTAAACCCGGGTTGCATTCAGGGGACAAATAATAACGGGGGGAAAAAAATAGTCAGCCTCACTAGAACCTTACCATGTGTGAAGAAGCCTATCTCTTCAAACTATTGGGAGGGCAAAGCAGAAGAGGGTTAGAACACAACTACTCAATCACAGAGCCTTTCCCTTATCCTTTCAGAGTAAATAACGAAAACGGTGTTGACCAACGCATTAACGCCCAGATGTCGACAAGCGTATCAATCTGACAAAAACGGAGAAAGCATGTTAGAAGGCTCAATAAGAAAGCAGGAGTTTACGGTTTTACAGACCTGGGTGCGTCAGGATTGGCGGGCCTCTCCCGTCACGGCGTGCTTGCTCAGGCTCGGCTTGTCGCAGGGTCCCCGCCCAGAAGCTCCTCGGCCGACAGGACGGGCACCGGCGGCGGCGGCGGCCAAGCGGGCTCGGGCAGGGCGCGGGCCGGCGGCGGCACGCACAGGTTGTAGGAGTAGGGCAAGGTGCCCTCGCAGAAGTCGGGCGGAAGGCGGCGCCGGCCAGGGAGAAGCGCTGCGCGCCCAGGCACGCAGCACGGCGGGCGGCCCGGCCGGCGCAGCCGCGCCAGCACGGCCAGCGCCACGCTCAGCACCAAGAGCGCCGAGAGCAGCGCCAGCGCCAGCACCAGGTAGAAGTGCAGCTCGGCCGCCGCCGCCGCCTCGGCGCCCGCCGGCCGCTCGCTCAGCTCCGGCAGCGCCTCGTGCAAGCTGTCGGCCAGCAGCACGTGCAGCGTGGCCGTGGCCGAGAGCGCCGGCTGCCCGTGGTCCTTCACCAGGGCCACAGCCGCTGCTTGGCCGCGTCCCGCTCGGCCACGGCGCGCGCCGTGCGCACCTCGCCGCTGTGCAGCCCCACGCGGAACAGCGCCGGCTCCGACGCCTGCACCAGCTCGTAGGACAGCCACGCGTTGCGCCCCGCGTCCGCGTCCACCGCCACCACCTTGGCCACCAGGTAGCCGGCCTCGGCCGAGCGCGGAACCACTCGAAAGGCGGCGCCGCCCCGCCGCGCCCCTCCCGCCGCCGCGCCGCCGCCGGCGCGGGCCAGAGCACCCTGGCGCGTTGTCGTTGCGGTCCAGCACGAAGACGCGCACCGTGGCCGTGGAGCTGCGCGCCGGCGAGCCGCCGTCCTGCGCCCGCACGGCCACCGTGAACTCGCGGCAATGCTCGTAGTCCAAGGAGCGCTGCGCGTACAGCGCGCCGCTCCGCGCCTCCACCGACACGAGCGGCGCCGCGCCCGCCCGCGCCCGCGCTGCGCCCGCCAGCCAGTAGCTCACGCGCCCGTTGGCGCCGCCGTCCGCGTCCCGCGCCTGCACGCGCAGCACCAGCGCGCCCGCCGCGTTGTTCTCGCCACGTACGCGCTGTACGCGCCTCCTCGAACACCGGCGCGTTGTCGTTCACGTCCGACACCTCCAGCACCAGCTCCCTGCTGCTCCACAGCGCCGGCCTGCCCCGGTCCCGGGCCACCACCGTCACGCGCTGCTCGGACGCCTGCGCCGCGGTCCAGCGCGCCCGATGTCACCACCTTGTACGAGCCGCCCGACGACGCCCCCATCGACAGCGGCGCCTCTCCCGACAGCTCGCACGACACCTGGCCGTTCTCGCCGAGTCTCTGTCCCGCACTTTCAGCAGGGCCACCACGTGCCCACCGGGCGTCTCCGGCACGGGGCTTGAAAGGCGTCAGTGGTCACTTCGGGCGCGTTGTCATTCACTCAGCACTCCACCTCCACCTTGCAGTGCCCACCAAACCCCCACCGTCCTTCCCCTCACCAGCAATACGTAGCTTCGTTCCTCGAAGTCCAGTGCCTCCTGCAGCGTGATTATTCCTCGCTCGGCAGTCCACCACTGAACTTCTGAAGCACCTTCGCGGCATTTCCCGAAGCCGTTAGGTGATGCGAGCGTTGGTGCCGGCATCGGCGTCTGAGGCTGTCACGTTCAGCACCGTCGATCCCGGAGGCGTGTCCTCGCGCAGGCTGACGCGGTACCGGTCCTGCGCGAACACGGGTGGGTTGTCATTGGCGTCGGTGACGTTGATCCACAGCTGGGCGGTGCCAGTCCGGGGCGGGTCTCCGCCATCCAGAGCCGTCAGAACCAGGCTTAGGCTGTGCTCTCTCTCGCGGTCAAGCGAGTGGCGCAGCACTAGCTCTGCGAACTTGCTGCCGTCCTGGCTTTCTTTCACCTCCACTGCGAAGTACTTATTGGCCTCCAGCTCGTAGCCTTGTAGCGAGTTACTGCCCACGTCCGGATCCTCGGCCATGCCCAAGTAAAACCGGGCACCGGGAGAAGTCAACTCGTTGATCTCAAGCTGGAAGTTTTCTCTCAAGAAATGCGGCGCATTGTCGTTCACGTCTTGGATATCCACTTCGACGTGGAAAACGTTCAGCGGGTTGTGCACCAGCGCCTCGAAGCTGACAGAGCAGGTCGCCGACTCGCCGCACATCTGCTCCCGGTCCAGCCTCTCGTTCACGTACAGGTTCCCGTTCTCCTCATTCACCGYGAAGTATTGCTTCTCCTCGCTCAGCCGCAGCTTGCGCGCCGGCAGCTGGTCCGCGCTGAGCCCCAGGTCCCGCGCCAGCGGCCCCACGAGCGAGCCTCTGCCCAGCTCCTCGGGGATGGCGTAGCGGAGCCGCTCGGCCGCCGCCCGGCACCACACGCACAGCAGCAGCGCGGCCAGCAGCGCGACCCGCCCAGCGCCTGCCCAGCCCTGCGCTGCCGATCTGACCTTCATTCCKTGCTTTCCTGAAGGGTATTCTGTGGACGGGTAAAAATTACCCTTTCCGGGTAGCTGAACCAATACTCGAGATAAATAAATAGAAGAAATCCCTGTTGCTGGTCGGGGGACGGGCTGAGTCGAGCGGTTCCTGCTTTTCTCTCTGCTCTGCGCAGTGCGGAGCCGCGCTACGCGGGCGCCGGGGAGGAGCCGACGGCTGAGCAGCTTCTCCGCCTTGGCCAACAGTGACACCCTGAGTCCGCGCCTGAGAAGCGCAGAGTTCAAGGAAAAGTACAGCCCGAATGTCYTGCCCTGCATTCCCTTGCATCGGGAAGGATTGGAAAGTACAGATATTGTCAGGAGCGAGAAACAGAAAATCTATCAGTACTGAAACCGTGCAACTGGGAATTMCTGCTGTCTGAATTGCTTACACTTGCAAGCCTTCTGTGGGACAGATCCTGTCCTTTTTCTTGAGGGATGTGGGGCAGGGTCTTGCTCTCTGCCCCCACTGTCACCTTACTGATCTCTAGGGTGGCGTGCTCGGTGTCCCCGCTGCCATCGCGCCGCCTCCGTGAGGGAAAAGGCAAGGTGGATGGAACAGTGAAACACTACTTTGGGTAGTGGGTTTATTTACAATGGCTGAGGTGCCCAGCTAACGCTAAGCTTACCAGCTTTGATCAGTGGTCATTGATGGACAAGCGAAGCTGGAATCCCAGGCTCTGAGAACACCACAGAGGTCACATCACACCTGATCCTATCTCTTTMGACATTCAAAGCTCAGCATCATCTTATCAGTAACCATACAACCCAACCCCGAATTACTTTTGTGTGTATCCCACAAACCACTCCCTGATATCCTAAACAGGCAGATAGTAGCTGGTCTCAGGCGTTGAAGAACATTTCCTGGGAAATGTCGGCGGCAGCTATGGTTTTTTGAACAACCAAGAGTAAACAGACTGATACCTTGCAAAAAGCCGTTTTATCCTACCTGTAAATTAGATCCTCGTCTCTTTGACAGTAAAGAAAAAATCGCCAAAGCCACAAACAAAAAATAATAACAAAAGATCCTGAAGGAAGGCTGTGTATCATCACAGCCCCTTATGCAGAAGACGAGGAGAGGTTAGAAAACTCTCCACACTGTCTATTCCATGGAGTTGCTCTGACAGTTTCTCCRGTCCTGGGTCTCTGAGGTGCCAATGTCAAGCTAATCTCACTGGACCAGTAATGTCTCGTTAGAAAATGTATTTTCCTGCGAACTGTGGTATTCATCAAGTGAAGGATAATTCCTTTCCATCCAGCTGAACCTATACACAACTTCTGGTAAGAAATTAACATTCTGTCAGAACAAGACGTGGATTTGAATTTGTAATGCTCCAGAAGCACGCAAGACTATGAGCATGTCCACAAGATATTGAGAGATGGATGTGGTTGTTTACATGGGGGCAGGGGAATCCTTTTGAAATATTTAGCAGTCAGTTCACTGCCTCCTATATGGCGAGAATTGCCTGTAACAAGCCAGACACACATTTTCATGCATCACACACTGAAAGACTGTCCAAATCCGTGTTTTCAAGGTTAACTCGCATTCCAAAATTACCTTTATTATAAATAGATAGTGATAAATCGTACTTTGCATTTAAAYATTTTTTCATCTATATGCTAGTAAATATGCTTTATTTCGAAGACTATGCCTGCACAGCAATCGACCATTTGTATCGAATCCAGAGGTTAAGTCACGAAACCCAGCTGTGGGAAAAAAACTCGATCAAAGGAATTCTTCACCAATCAATACGAGTCTCTTCAAATGCCCTTAAGAAGAATTGAATAATTCGTTTGTTGAAGGTGGATATGGAAGAAATCTGGGACTTCAATGTGTCGGCTTTCAAGCTACAAGATGCCCGAATTCAACCGGAATTTGAGAGCTGATAYAGGRAATTRCACTRAATTGCTTSGASCCGGGTGCTAGCAAGTATTTAAACAAYTTCAAAGAACGGTCAGTAGAGGACCAAGAGAATATTTGCTTATGAAGTCACACATGCAACAGAACCTTCCAGCCTTGGGGAAAGTTAGGCAAAAAGAGCTCTTGCAAGCGGTAAAGAACATGGCACGTAAAACACACAAGGCAGACTCAGCACGCATTCATTCAGATGACATTCATGAGCAGGTGACTATCTTAAAACATGGTTTCTAAGACTGTGAATCATCTGTGCCTAGCCTAAAAATCCTAAACACCGCGTCCACTAAATACAGTTGAAAAATTAACGTATCCTGAGAGGCAATATTGCCCACACTTTCGGTATACTGATCTCCTGAAGGGACGAGATCACCTGAAGCCTCATCTGGTGGCGGACCGGGAGGTGTCGAGCAGAGCTGGCGCCGAGAAGCGCAGGAGGGCTCTTGCGCGAGAAGTCGGCGCGTGAGCGCCACGTCGTGGCGAGTAGGAGCGCAGGAAGGCGCGCCACGCCGTCGATGCCCACGAAGTGCGAAGACGGGCACGCCGCGCAAGGCGCCGCTGTCCGGCGGCAGCAGCTGGCTGGCGGTGGCAGCGGCGCAGGCGCAGCGCCAGCAGCAGCAGCAGGAAGGCCACGAAGAGGCACGAGGCGGCGGCCACGCCAGCACGAGCCAGCGGCGTCAGGCTGGCGGCCGGCTCGCCCGGCGCCGCCGCCTCGTCGGCACCGCGCTGCCAGCTCGGCAGCAGCTCCGGCCACGCTGTCGGCCAGCAGCACGCTTCAGCGTGGCCGTGGCCGAGAGCGCCGGCCGCCCCGTGGTCCCGCACCAGCACCAGCAGGCTGTGGCGCGCCGCGTCGCGGGCCAGCGGCGAGCGCGCCGTGCGCACCTCGCCTGTTGCAGCCCACGCGCGGAAGAGCCCGGCTCCGTGGCCTTGGCCAGCTCGTAGGAGAGCCAGGCGTTCTCCCCGCGTCCGCGTCCACCGCCCACCACCTATGGCCACCAGCGCGCCGGCCTCCGAAGCGCCGCGGCGCCAGCTCCACGCCCGACCAGGCCGCCGCGCCCGAGCCGCCGCTGCGGCCGGCGGCGGGTACAGCACCTGCGGCGCGCTTTGTCGTTCTCGTCACGATCAGCAGCCGCACCGACACGTTGCTTGCTCAGCGCCCGGCGCGCCGCGTCCTCCGCCCGCACGCACAGCCTGCAGCTCGCGAGCTGCTCGTCAGTCCAAGGCCGAGCGCAGCGCGTACAGCGCGCCGTCTCCGCCTGCACCGACACGTACGACGACAGCGGCGCGCCCCGCACCCGCCCCTCCGCCAGCCGGTAGCGCACGCGCGCGTTCTCCCCCAGTCCGCGTCCGTGGCGCGCACCGTCAAGCACCAGCGCGCCCGCCGCGTTGTTCTCCGCCAGCCGCGCGCTGTAGCGCTCCTCCCGGAACACCGGCGCGTTGTCGTTCACAGTCGGCAACGCGCAGCGGCCAGCACCGCGCTGCTCTGCAGCGCCGGCGAACCCGCCGTCGGCCGCCCGCACCGTCACGTTGTACTCCGACAACCTGCTCCCGGTCCAGAGAGTTCTGCAGTCAAAACACAAAGGTTATAATTATCAATGATTTCTCTAGGCGGAACCTGGCTGTCGCTGATGCTGCATTGCACCTCTCCGTTCACTCCAGAATCCCTGTCTTGGCGCTGAAAATTGCTATCACTGTCCCCACGGTGTAATCTTCTGAACCGGAAGTGAACACGGACATGACGACAATTTCGGGAACGTAGTTATTTACATCAACGACCTTGATGAGTACCTTGCTGTGGGAAGAGAGTCCGCCCGCAATCCCGAGCTTGTACAACCAATTCGTAAAAACTCGTGCTCTTCGAAATTCAATTCTCTATTATGACAATTTCTCCGCTTTCTGGATCCATCTTAAAAGTCTTGTTGAACTTATCCGGGATTTAAAGAATGAGTATTTTACCTCGGCATTTTGGCCCTTCGTTCTCTGTCAGTCGCTGTCACCTGTAACACCGACTTCCTACAGGCCACGTCTTCTTTCACGGTCACCTTATACACAGACTGGAGTAAATTCTGGAGCATTGTCATTTCCGTCTAAACACAATTATTTCGATTGTATGTTGATCCCGATTTCACTGGACTCCCGTTGTCTGTGGCTGTCAGCGATCAAATTATGAGCAGCCTTCTGTTCCCGATCCAAAGATCTCACCAGTAATAATTCCGGATATTTCACACCATCATCCTCCAGTTTCACGTCCAAGGTGAAATAGCTGCTCTCACTACATTCGTAATTCTGTAAAGAGTTCACTCCTATGTCGGATCATGAGCTCTCTAATGGGAAACGTGCACCTGGTGCAGTATTCTCGCTGATTTCTAACACTTTTTCTTTCTGGAAAACTGGGAGGATTATCGTTAATATCCATAATATTTTCTACCTCCCCTTTGTAAATATTCATTGGACGCTTTACAAGAATTTCGAAGTTTAGAACACATTTAGCAACAGCTGCGCATATCTCCTCTCTGTCCACCTGCTCCATCATAGATAAGTGGCCGTTCTGCATGTCTAAAAAAAAAAGTATCGCGTTCTACCTGTGTCAAAAACGTGGGCCGTTCGCGTCTTGAGTGCCGTCAGCTGCAGCCCAGGTCCTTGGCCACGTCGCCCACGAAGGAGCCCTTGGGCATCTCCTCGGGCACCGAGTAGCGCACGCTGCCCCCACCGCCGCCTCCACGCCGCCCAGCAGCACGGCCCAGAGCAGGAGCTCGCTGCCGCCCGCCCAGCGCCTCCCCGCCGCGCACATCCTCCGCAGCGGCACCGCAAACACAGCGAGCAGTTCTCCCCCCGACCGTGATCTGCAACCGCTCCGGCTCCCGCTTCTGCTCTAATTTCTTCTACGGCTCACCGCTCCGGCCGCCTGCCGCTGGCCCTCCGCCTCGCTGCAGCGCCGATCCGCACTGCGGGGGACGATCCCAGTCCGGCGTCTGCCGAGTCAGAGAGGGAGCGGGCAAGGGATCCTGCCCGCAGCGGGCGGGGCTGCCGGTAGCGCTACCGAGCTTCTCTCGCTGCTCTCGGTCAACAGCGGCGCCCGCAGCCTCCTCCCGGCACTGCAGGCACGAGCGCTGCCCGGCGCTGCCCGCCCTGCCTTCCCACGGGCAGCTTGCGCGGGACAGGCGGCAAGCGCCACGGAGATATCGGGTGCCATAAGGGGACCTCCTGCCTCTGCTCTTCTCCAGCCCACTCTTCTTTGAGAAGCTGATGAAGACCAGTAAGAAGGCAGAGGCGTCCTAGTTGCTGTTTCTACCGCACAGGAAAATGTTTTTGTAATGGTGATACGTATTTATATAAAGTTCTCTTAGCAAAGCAGAACTATTATAAGTCACAGCCCTTAGGTTACAACACCACAAATGGATGGTCTTTTTTATTCCCTCACCTTACTCTGCCAATATATCATTTAATAATGAAATGCCATTAGCAAGCTCAGATTTCCAAAACCTCATGTGCTGCACAAGCCAAGCAGGCCGACTTTTCTGTGTTCAAGTTCCTCAGGTGGTCTCGAAACCTGATCTTCTTCTTGCAGTGGGAGGGGACTTTCCCTCCCCAGATCCCTGCCTTGAGCCCATCCAACTTGACCAGTGTGGGAAGAGACCTTTGTCAGTGATGACTGAGGCAAAATACGGACTGAGCACGCAGCCTTCTCGTGGTCTCTTTTATGAGATTGTGTCTACAAATTGTGTTCATCAGAAGACATACAACAAGATACATACATTTTTCAGTTTGTGTTCCTCAGGAGACCAAAATAACATTTTTCTTCAGGTCTGACTTACCGTAGAAGTCCTTCTTGCTATTCTTTGCATTCTTTGTAGAGTTCAGCTCCAGCCATCCTTGCCAACCTGACCCATCCCAACATAACCAGCCAGCATCCCTATTACTCTTCCCTGGACATCTGTCCCTGCATCCACCCCACTGCTCATTTCCTTCTTTCCCCTTTATTTAGACCAGCATTATTTCCCTCGGCCATGCTGGGTCTGTCCCCTTCTTTTCCTGTTTCCTAACACATGGGTTCTAAAGGGCCCACATTGTATGGACAAGCATCCTAAAGATCTGCCAGGTCTTTCTGCTCCCTGCCTTCAGGACACTTTTCCCTGAGGGCCCCATTGACTAAATCTTTAAAGAGCTGGAACTTTGGCTTTCCTAAAAATTCATGGTCCTGACTTTACTCTTTGCCTGATCCAATATCCGCTCAGGACTATGAACTTGACCCAGTGAATGATCATGCAGCCAGGCTGCCTCCATCTTGGTATCTCTGATTCATCATCTGTGTTGATGACCAAAACAAGTCCAGAAAAACATTTCTTCTGGTAAGGAGGGCTGGATTAAGGTCTTAATCCTTCCTAAGGGCACCTTAGTGAAGCTTCTTGAGACTCATTAGTGTGTTCAGGCCTTTCAAGACAGGACACTGCTCCCCTCTCACAGGTAAAAGCCATAAAAAACCATCTGTTATGAATGCCTCAGACAACTGAAGCCTCAAACTGGAATGACTTCCAAACCCCAGAAATTTAAACCACAGAAGGTGTTGCTTCCTAGTGATCTCAGTAAGAGGCACCACACCAACCTCTTTGATACACACACCAGTGGAAGAAGATTTGCACAGGATAATCTTGCCAATCCTTTAGATGTGGAGAATATTGGGTAAAAGTAACTTCACAAGAGGAATTCAACCCACACCAGAGAATAGCCAAGCAGATCCTGGTCCCAGGAAAAGGAGGTGTGCCCTGTTCCACTCAGCCAAGACACTTAAGGACTTTCACAGATAAACCAGTTTTATTCATAATTTTTAGAGTTCCAGTAAAAGAAGTTTGCAAATGCAGACTTCTTGTTTGCAGGTGGTTTTTCTTACACAGTGGAAAAGGGGAACCTGCCTGCAGGTTCCTTGGTTAAAATGAGATGAATCTAACCTCTACCAACACGTATTTGTGGAGCAGAAACACAGCACAGCAGAGGCCTGTGTCTTCCCAGATTAACTGGATTATAGAGATCACTTCATCCTTGATGTTCATCAGTCTTCTGGTCAGCATCACTGCCCATTCCTCCCCAGGACTTACACTTTTCATCTGGGCCTTGTGAAAGTAGTCCTGCGTTGTCCTCTGCATTTCTTGATTACCAAAGCTCTCCCTGGTAGCAGTTTTTTATCTTTTATTGAATTGCCAAATCCCACCTCCAGGCACTCCCTAAAAATACTTTCCCAAGGTAAAGTCTTCCTGTTTTGTGCCATTCTTTCCCAAAATTCCTGCACCTGAAATGTTACAAAACACCTCGTCATTGCCATCATTGGATGCAGCTGTCAGGAGATTTGAGAGAAGGTCACTCCCCTTCATCACAGATTTACAGAGGCAGAGCACACCTAGGGCCTGTGTGGAGCTCAGGCCCAGTTTCCCCTGACCTGCCTGGGCTCCATCTCAGCCTAAAGGTCAGTTCTCAAAAGAACCAGAGAGGTCTGATAAGAATTCCATTGTCCTCCCAATATTCCTGAATGCTTTATCAGCTGCATCTTGAAACTGGAGAGATATGCCCACTCACCCACTAGCTAGGCCAAAGGAAAATACARAGACTGTCTCCACACAAGGCATTCAGGTGTTCTCTTTATTTCAGTTTTACACTCAGGGGTACTCAAGTTCATAATATTAAACTTTATAACTTCAACAAAACACAGCATGAGGCTTTCTGAATATTCCGTGCATCATGGACATCATTCAAATAATCAGTTATTATAAATGGGGTGGCAGTTCTTAAGCAGAAAAAGACAGACAATGCTCAAACTCAGCTCAGAGAGCAGCAGGAGAAAGGGAAAAAAGGAGAATGCAAATGCTCTAACACAAATGGAGAAAATCATGTGGGGACAGCTTTCTACTTCCAACAAGAAACCACTGTATACAAGAACAATAAGACCAGCATCAAACTCCTTTTTACCATTTCATGTTGATTCTACCCTTCAGAAAATGGTCTCTGAAGGMCTTACAGAGTTTTCATCAAATATAGCAAAGGAAACAAACATTTTTTTAAAAACTTTGTACAGTTATAGTAAACCAAACACCATTTGTGCTGTTGTATTTCTGTATTTCAAKGAGACAGAACACYGAGCACTGCTATATACRGCAAAAAGAATATTTTTTCATACATTTTTCTGCTCTTCTCTGCCCTGGAGAGGATGAGACACCTGTASTCAGAGGGTCAGAATACTCTTCTTGGCAGCTGAGCTGCAATTGCCTGCATTGCAGAGGCTGGATGGGAGCAACTCCACTGGGCAGCACTAGTGAATGATAGGCAGACACACAGTGGCTCTACTGACTGACAGGAGACCAAAGTACATGGAACCCACACATCTCAGATAGAGGCATTAAGAATCCARGGAATAAAGACACCAGTCTTCACACAACACTGTGACACTGTACTCTCAACATATTTGCTTTCCTGAGCTGGGAAAGSGGATTTCTAAATTTTATGAAGGAGAACATCTGGCATAGTCTGCCAAAGTGTACCCTTATGTCACAGGACACAAGAAAAGCTCCACTGTCTTGTTGGACAGAAAGAGAGAAAACAGCATAGCTGGAGTGCTAACCCCATTTTTAAACCCTCCCAAAAGTTGCAACACCTGAAAAATACTATTGCCTCAGTGCGAGAACCTGAGTTAATTTTGTTTATTGTTTCTGTTTTGGAGTGGCAGAAAATTTTTATTCTAAATTARATTTTGAAGGACATTGATTACACCAATTGAAAATACAAATTTTAGTCTAGATCATGTACTGGTGACAGTGAGCGCGCTGGACCGCGAGGAGACGCTCAGTACGCTGCCTCAGTGTGAGGCGCAGATGCGGGTCCTCTCCTCTCAGCACCACGCACACCTTCACCGTGGACATCTCTGACGTCAATGACATGCCCTCCGTTTCAACCAGAACCTCCTAACACCATGTACGTGCTGAGAACAACGTCCCCACGGGTGTTTGTTGGAGCCGTGAGCGCTGCAGATGCTGACGTGGGGCTGAATGCCAAGGTGAACCTATTCCCTGCAGCAGAGCAAGGCACAGAGCGGGCCTGGTGCTCCTGCTCGCATCTCGGTGAACTCGGGAGAATGGGCACGGTGTTTGTGCTGCGGCCCCTGGACTACGAGCACTTGAGGCAGACAGGTGACGGTCAGTGCCTCTGACGCGGGTCTCTCCCGCTCAGAGCCAACGTCAGCGTGCGCCTCGTGGTGCTGACGAGAACGACAACGCCCCGCTGGTGCTCTACCCGGCCCAGGAGAGCAGCCCGGCCTCCAGTGAGCTGGTGCCCGTGTCGGCTGAGGCGGGCTACCTTCATCAGCAAAGTGGTGGCCGTCGATGCCGACTCGGGACAGAACTCCTGGCTCTCCTACCACCTGCTCAGGCGCCACCGACCCAGGCCTGTTTTTCCGTGGCCTGCAGAGCGGCGAGTGCGTCTCAGGAGGCCCGTGACAGAGAGAGACAGCGTCAAGCAGAAGCTCCTTGTGCTGGTCAGAGACAACGGCAAGCCCCGCTGTCAGCCACGGCAGCTCTCAGCGCTCTCCTGCTTCAAGGACTTCTCGAGTGCGCCTCCCGCACAGCAGCCCGGCCGAGGATCAGGACGCCTCCCTGACCACCTATTTAATTCATTGCCTTGGTCTTTGTCTCCCCTCCTCTTTCCTCATCTCCACCGCAGTCCTCGTGGCTCGCAAGCTGTGCAGGAGGAAGGAGCTGAAGGGCTGGCATGCTGCTCTATGCTGCCGACACCTTGCAGAGCGGCCTGGCCGATGCAGCCGCTTGCAGGGACCCTGCCCCGCGCCTATTGCTACGAGATCAGCCTCACCACGGCTCGGGCAAACAGCGAGTTCCGATTCCTCAAGCCCATCCTGCCCAGCCTGCCCCCACAGCACTGCGCCCTGGGCCAGGGCCCGAGGAGGAACAGGATTTCCCCGGTGTCCCTGTCAGCACCAAGGACATGGCCCCAGACAATGCTGGCACTCTCTCTGCAGGACAGTTCAACGCTCTTTCCTTCAACTAGCTGGGGTCTGCACAGACTGAGGCTTCATGGATTCTTGGCAGAGATGATTCCAGCATCATGTGCATGTGGTAATGATCCTCACAGACTAATATCTGTGTTGGCAATTTGGTTTAACCAAGTCTGGAATTCTATTCAGAAACAAATGTTTCTCTCACTAAAAACTATTGAAGGCACGTAAAAAAAGCCAAGCTTCTCTCAACTTAATTAAGTACATTTGATTCAGCTTAGTTATGCCATTTCTAACCGGCTTTAGTGGCGTGCTACCAGTCATAGCTAGGCTCTTGTTTTCTTGCTGTCTAACAAGACAGAGAATTTTATTCTGGCTTTGGACAATGTAATACAACCTTGGCGAAACTGTAAAGGCCCATTTTTGTGCTTCAGGATAGCTGGCAAGTTGTTGATGTATTTGAGTTCACAATGTCGTGGGCACTAGGCCTTTCTTCCTGGTGGTTTGGTGGTCTCTTTATGAGATGGGAGTCTGTGTTCTTTGGCTTTCTTATCCTACTTTGTCATGCAGACATTGCATATCTACAGATGCTTCATTGTGCTGCCTGCTGAATGCAGGGAGTTTGCTCACCACAGCCACTGCAGCACAGGCAGTGCCAGCTCTGCAAGGGAAGGGGGTGATTTTGGACCTTTTCAAACAGCAGTCTCATCTCTTATCTACGCACAGATAAGCAACAAAATGCACAACCAAACTCTTTGTGTTACAGAAATGGGGCTGGGGTGTTCTGTCACCTCAGGATTGCCTTGGAATACAGCAGAAAAACAAGTGGTTAGAGTAGACTTTAAACTTGAACAGACAGCTGTAACATGGAACAGAAAACATGTTCGTTGTCTTTGAATGCAATGAAGAAAATCCACAATATTAAAAGAACATTATTGGAAGGTGGAGTCAAGAAGAACTTAAGAAAAAGATGTTTGAGCATCTCTGTTCATTGTTATTCCTGAATCCCAAGGCTTTTGATGGGAACGGGAAAGTTGTCCAATGATTTTTCTGGTTGTCTTAG
>NDFG01000693.1:71015-89919 GCA_002167245.1 Sporophila hypoxantha
ACCTTGAGAAACGCAGTGTGGTGGCACGTCGTGTTTATTTCCCATAGGCGACAGGTCAGGATTGTCCCTGACTTTTTTTGGGAAGTGGCAGATGCTGGGGCTTGGATTCTGGGCACAGGACAAGAGCTTGGGGCAGTGCCAGCAGTGCAGGAGCTGGGGCCGGCTCCTCGGGGGTGTGAAGCAGAGGGTTCTGTGCGTGCGGGGCAGGGCCGGCCCGCCCGGGGGCGCGCAGGGATGGGCGCGGACCCGCCGGGAGCGCGCAGGCGATGGGTGCGGATCACGCCGCGGGAGCGCGAGGGGATGGGTGGCGGACCCGGCCGGGGGCGCGCAGGGGATGGGTGCGGACCCGGCCGGGGGCGCGCCAGGGGATGGGCGCGGAACCCGCCGGAGCGCGCAGGGGATGGGGTGCGGACGCCGCCCGGGGGCGCGCAGGGGATGGGTGCAGACCCACCGGGGATGGGTGCGGACGCCCACGGGGATGGGTGCGACCCGGGCCCAGCCGAGCCTCCCGGCCATGCGGCTCCTTCTGGAGGCAGTCGTTCCTGGGCCAACTGCGAGCCACCGAGCCGCCAGACAGGAGCCATTGGCTCGTTCAGGCAAAAATGATTCCAGCCCTTTTCCCGGCTCGGGGGCCTGCCTGGGTCACCCCATTTCGCCAGCCCAGAGAGGGCAAGTGCAGCGGGCCTCGCCCTGGGATTCCTGAGCGTCCGATCAACCCCTCCAGGGTGGGATGATGAGACCACATCCGCCCAGCAAGGAAGGCTGCCAATGCGCATAATGAGAGTCCCAGGGTGCGTTGGCCCAAACCAGCACCAAGCACGGGGGATTAGCCAATCACCAAACCCTACAACAGAGAGCAGGCCAGCTTTCCCTCTGGCACTACTAACTGTAGTAACCACGGGTGTGTGTGTGCCGCAGGCTGTGCATCCCCCAACAACCAAACCAGCACGCAAGCACGGGAATTAACCCAACCACAAACCCTACACAGACATCAGGCCCAAGCTTTCCTCTGCAACTACTACCTTGTTAGTAACCACGGGTGTGTGTGTGCACACATTGGCTGTGCATGCGCCAGAGCAGCAACGCTGCCATCTCTCCCCCATCTCGCTGCGATTTCTTGCCTCCTTGCTCTGTTTGCTGCTGTTGCTGCCTGCCTGACACCCTGCGGTGCCCATGGACGAGCTGCTGCTTTATAAACGAGCTGCAGCAATCTTGGAGCACAGGGACCTCCTCCAGGCTCCTGTGCTTAGCTCAGCCCCACGGTTTCAATCCTGCCAAGAGAAATGGAAGAATCTGGTGCAGCCAGGCTGGAAAAAAAACAAGCGAGGACGGTCTGTGGTTACCCTTCCCGTGCTGCTCCTCTCTGATGCAATTGCCCACGCAACAGGGAAGCCTCAGGCTCCCACAGCCTCCTTCCCAACAGCCCAGGCCATCCGTGTGTCCCACACTCTGGGGAAAATTCAGCTTTATCTCGTGAGATTGCCCAGAATACTCCATGGAGGGAGTATTCCCAGGACTTGGCATGCGTGCCCCCTTGAATGAGGAGGGTAAAGGGCAGAGATCTGGGAAAAGAAAAGAAAATCATTTAAAAAAAATAAAAAGAAAGGGAGGGAAAAAACAGAGGGGAAAAAATAATTAAAACAATTCAGGCAGGAGCTTCCTCAACTCTATAAAACATCCAGTTCAACGTTTCCTGCGAGCCTGGGGCGCAGATCACATTCGACGTGACGGTGCTTTACGCCAGCCCGGTAAATTCCGGAGCATCGCATCTGCACGGCGTGATGGGAAAAAGCTTTAAAAGAGGGGCCCGGGGCAAAGCTTGCAAGAGGAGGCGGCTGAGCCTCTCTGGCTACCCCGCAGGCGGCTGTCGGTGCACAAGACATTCCAAGGCTATTTGTGAAGGTGAAATGGGTCTGTAAAGATTCCAGGGACACCAATCGTGGCAGGACGGTGAGCGGGGCTTCTCCTCCGGTGTTTTGGCACAGCAGCGCTGCGGGGCTGGAGGGAGGCTGTGTGCGCACAGTGGCCCTCGCGGTGATTTAGAGCAATCTGCAAATTTCAGCTTAATACGCAGTGCATAATGAGGCACGGAGCGTGATTAGCCCGCAGCCATCCCCCGCCCCGGCGGCGATGCGCAGCTCGGGGGGTTCGTGCGGGCATGGATATAACGCCTCGCCGTTAGATATAGGTGCTCTCAACTGAGCCGTCGACGGATGCTTCCGAGGCCTCCTGCCCTAACGCGCTCTCGGTAGTCAGAGCCCGCCGCAGCTCCCCGGGGGCGCCCGGCCACCAAACCGGCACAGTCTCTCCGCCACATCGGCACGGACGGACGGTTTCTCTGAACCCCCGAGCGAGATGCCATGGGAGCAATGAAGTGCCCGCCTACGATAGGTGCCAACGTTGCTGTGGCCTTGTCCCGGCTGCTCCGGCGCACCAGACAAGGTCGACGCTATTGCGGAACACTGGAGCCTCCGGCAAGCCCACTCAAGGCGCACACGTAGACGGGCGGCCTTCGAGACGGAGCTCCAGCCACTATCCGATGGCGCGATCGTGGCTCTTCTTTGACTGCCACACGAGATACCAATGGTTGGTACGTCAGGAGCATGTGCCTGACACGGAGAGCGCGGGGCATCGATATGTAGTCGCACTCTCAGGATCGGGATGCGCAACTGCTCCCACTCCCCGGGGGTGAAGAAAAAGGGAAGGCGGCGTGGGTGTGAGGCGCTTCCGGGAAGGGAAGGAAGCGCCCAGCTATGGAGCCCCGCCAGTCAGGCCATCCTGGGGCTACGCAAATGCTGGGAACCAAAAGCGGCTTAGCGCATCGGTATTTCACTGGTGAAGCGCAGAAAGCCGTTCGTCCTCGGCGGTCCTAGACCACCAGCGCATCAGCGTGGCTATAGCAAGCTCCAATATGTAGTCTAAGAAGGGCACTGTGGGGTCCCCATTATGAGGAGTGGGCCCGCAAGAGGGATAAGATATGGAGAAAGTGTGGCTGCAATCTAGCGCACGAGCGTCCAGGCGACAGGCGCCAGATCCTCGCGAGAGCGTTCTGCGCACCCAAGATATCCCGCCCGCGCCTGACTGTCAGAACCCAGGAACACCAACCGAGATGGGCCTCACACACAGGTCGCGGAGCGGGCCGCACCTGCGTGCTGCTCGTCCGAGATGGGGCGGAGTAACCTCTGCCTTGGAATTGGATACCTTGACGAAGGCTATGGGGGCGATTGGAGAGTCAATTGCATCATCCCACCACCCAGTACACTATTAGCCAACCTCTGCGAATGGCTGAAGTCTCCAGCACACCATGACTGGCAGTGAGGCGAGCTTTCGCTAAGCGGCAGGAAGCGTTCATATATGCCGAGTGCTAGATGTGCGGGGCCTCATATAAAGTCCAGCAAGCAAGATGGTCGGTTGTGATCTGCCAATGAGGGCGTGGTGTGGATTGTCCAGTAAATGGGCACTCCAATTTAGACCAAAATTGATAGACATCACGCGTCCGTCTCCACGGGCACACTGCTAAGTTGATAAGGATATCCGTCCCTATATGGGTCTAAGGCATTCCCTAGGCACCATGTGCAGGATGCACGTTGACCGCGCCACAGTTGCCGGACACCCAGAAGACGAGCCCTGTTCGCTGTATTTGCGTGAAACCTTCCTAGGAGGACGCAGCCTCTCTAGCCTGAGAGACCATAGGGGATGATGTGGTTGCAGTGTATGTAGATCTGAAGTGCTATGATGGAGGAGTCTTCGGGGGAGGGTCCCACAACTTACTGGGGAGGTAGGGCAGACCCCCGGCATGGCCTGGTAAGCACAGCAGTCAACGCAAACTGGGGAGGAGAGGGAACGTCGCCCATTGTTGCCTTGTCCTGCTCGCTCGTGTCTTGGAGTGTCGTTGTTGTTGCTCTCGCTAGGTATGACTGTGTGTCAGGGTTGTCTATAAGATGTCTGTTGTTGTCCTCGATATGTCCCGCTTCAGACTGTCGCCTGGGAATTGTTCGCCATATGTATAGCTAGCTTCGGGAAGATTAGTCTGCGTGTGGCGCCGTGGGACTGGATGTATTGCGCTGGTATCTGTCGTGGAGTGTCTGCTCTGCGTTCTCCGACCCAATACTGACTGTCGCCGAGGCTAGATCTCTGCTCGAGTGTGGAAACGATGTACCTCGTTCAGCTTCGCTGTGTGTGTATAAGATTGAGCTCGTTTCTATCCTGGGTGAATGATATTGCGTGCGAGGTGGTGTTCCATTTGATATGTAGTCGTGTGCAGTAGGGATCTCGTTGCTTTACCTCGAAGTAGATCTGTGAGTGGGTGTTGTGGCAGTAGCAGCGAGTGCTATGTGAAGTGGGGGTCTAGGTGTGTGTGCGAGTCCTGTTGATGTGACTGGGCTGACAGTCGTCTCTCGGTTGTCCGATGCTTCTGTGGTGCTGTCTGTGTATCGAGCGTGATAGTCGGTGAGTGCTCGGTGCTCGTCGTGGTAGGTGCTGACGGCGTCTGCCGCGATATACTGCTGGTGCTCGATATGATGTGCTCGTCCGGCGGTCTTGCTCGTCTCACTGAGGACTCAGAGAGTGTGTGTGTGTGTGTGTCGTCGGGCTGCGGGTGTCGAGAGTCGGCGTAGATGTCGTGTTGGCGGTGCTGTGTCGTGCTGTGATGGGCTAAGCTCGCTCGCTGTCGGGTGTCTGCATCTCGTGTGCTGGGTGTAGTGTGTCGGGTCGTATCGAGGGTCTGGCCGCTGGGTTTTCCGCTCGCTCGCTCTGGCTACGGTAGTAAGGTGCCGAGTGGGTCTCTGCTGTGTGCGCGTGATGCGTAGTGCGCGGCATGCCCCTGAGTCATGAAGCTGCGAGGTACAGCAATAGTGCTACGTGAGTGGCTCGTGCGAAGCTCGGCTCCAGATTGGGTGGCGTGTGCGTGCTGCGTGGCGTGCTCGACGTGTGTGTCGTGGTGTTGGTGGTGCTGGTGTGTGTTGTCGCGCCGTGACCTCGGTGTTGTCGCCGTGTGGCTGAGTTTGTGCTGTGGCTCGTGAGGAGGCGTGGCGGTCTAGTGTGCGGTGTGGCTGGGCGGTGCTTCGGCTTGCGCTGTGCTTGCGAGATTGCTCGTGGGTCCGGTGCGCTGGGCGGGTGCGTGGAGTCGTCGATGGTGGCTGTGGTGTTGTCCCTCGCTGCTAGGCTGTGGGTGTCTGACTACGCTGGTGTGGGCTAGAGTGTAGGCTCTGCTGTTGGCTGTGTCGTGGCTAGGTGTCGCTGGCTGGCCAGTCCCTGTGCGGTGTCTGGTTGTGCCGGGGCCCTCGGGCTTGGATGCTGGCTGGGTGCTTAGTGCTGTTGGAGGATAGGTTGGTGAGCGGTGGCGCTGTCGGGTGCTGTGTGGTCCTGTGACTGTAAGGTGGGTCTGTGGCGCTCTGGGTCTTGTGTGTGTGTCTCGTTGGTGTGCTTGTGTCTTCGTTCTGGCTGTGCTGCTTAGTTGCGTGCTCGCGTGCCGGTGTCGTTCGTGCTGCCGCTCGATCGCTCTGCTGTGTCCTGTGTGGGGCATGCTCGTCATCTGCGCTCGGTGCGCTGGAAGATCTGCCGTGCATTCGCGTCGTAGGCTGACGCCTCGATAGTCCTGCTCAGTGTCGGTTGTGTGTTTTTCTGTTGGTGCTCTCCTCGCTGGGTCGCTGCTGTGTGTTATGCGTGGACTTGCCAGTCCGGGTCGTCGTGGTGCTCCGGCAGCCTCCCGTCGTGTCCTTGGCCTGGGGTCTCGGGTCAGTGCTCCGGTCCGCGTGTGCTCCGATAAGTGCGAGCGGATGAAGCGATTCGCACCCAGGACGGAGCAACGCGATACGCCTGGGCTCCCTACATAATCGCAGATGGTGGCTATGCACTAAAGAATGAGGGTCGTTGCACCACGGCCAGTAAGATGGAGCTCGCTCGCCTGCTCATTCCTCCGACTAGGAGTGAACCGCTACGAGGGATAGTGTGGCTGGTGGTGACATGTGGATCTGACAGGCAATGGAGATCCGCTCTTGCTCTTGCGATGCATTATCCCACTAGTCAGGCCTGTTAACTCAACCTAAGCAGGCTCTTTGTCTGTCTAACAGGGTGCATAGCCGTAGGCAGTTGATGAGAAGAGTAGTCTTGAATGAATATTGAGAAAGCTCGCTTGAAGGCATCTGTTTTCCTCCTAGGGTGCGCTTCCGACAGTGTCAAAGAGTGCTTCTGTTCTCAGAGATAGAAGGAATAGTGTCGGGTCCTCTTTTCTGTTGAGTCCCTACTACTTGTTTTTTTTGGAGTTTCTAAGAACCCAGAGGTATGTTGGTGTCACTCTTGTTACAATGTTTCTAGATGGTGTTCTTCTTAGTGATTGCTACTCAGAATTAGCTGGCGCGATATATCGGCGCTCTGTCGTTTCGTTGACTAATATGGTCACTGCGATCAAGCAGTGTACATCATTCATGCATAGTAGACGCTAGGGTATTTGCTAGATTCGTGGGGTTGTCGACGTAGTGTTGTCTCTATGATGGAAAATGCTAAGAATGATGTTATCGCACAGGACAATGATCAGGCTGCTCGAGATGAGACATTGTCGGAAGTCACTAGTTTCAGCGGCTCGACCAGAGAAACGGGAATAAACGCATGGCGACCGGTTTCACCGCAAAAGTGCTTGCCTACAGAAGCAAGATACGCACGCGACGAGAGAGACAGGTCTTGGATGGAGGGATAGCACAGGGAGTCCGCTCGAGTGTGAAGAGAAGTCCTCTGGGGATTGTCGATGGCTGGAGTAGCACTGGGCACTCAACGAAGTAGCCTCAGAACCCAGATCTCTAGATCCAGAGATACAATTTCTCTGAGAACGCACTTCTCCAAAAAGCATGTGACGATAATCTTAATTTTGTGGAAGGGCGCAGGCTAGAGAAGAGCCAACAGCGAGTCAACATCTGGATGCTGGCTCTCCTTTTCTTGCTTCTGCTATGGGAGAGAGACAGCTCAGGCGGGCTATTGCGGTGTCACGTGGCTCTTGACAGTCCCACCCGTGGTAGCTATCCTGTTCTAGTTTGCCTGGAGGTGCCTCATCTCCCACACCGTGCGCTATATCCGTCTGAGAGGTGGTGCATAGTACTGCACCAACCAGGGCACTGGTGCGTTGGATAACACGTCTCAAATGGGATGGTCTTACTTGGTTGTGCTCTATCCTGTTGCCCCCTGTAGGCGTGGTGTGGTGCCACCTCTAAGGATTATATATTGAGGTCACAATTGAGCAAACTGCGCGAGTTGTCAGTCAACAATGGGGCCGCAAATCCACCCCTCCTCTTTTCCCGGTGGCTGGTTATGACTGTGCAGAATATAAGCTCGCACCTGCTCTAAGCCTGATTGTTGCTGCCATAGGTGTGACCAGTGACAGCGTGCATCAGTGCCTCGGACGCAGGTGGTCTCACACACTCTCTTCTTCACGCTAGAGACCTCAGCTTCGAGCAAAGCGTCCACGCCGTAGAAGCATCATGCGGTCACCATGTCATGCATGCTGCACCGCGAACAATAAAGCAGTGTGAATATAGTAAAGCGCCCAAAAGAACACAGACCTTCAGGCCACTCCTTGCATTAGAGAAGTGAGGGACATATCTTATATACATAGGAGAGACAAGGCCTAGGTCACCGACGTTGAGCATATGGCGAGAGTGCCACCTCAAATACACATGCAAACGCAATCGTTTTGCCAGTCGCGTGAAAGCCAACCAATAGTTGGCCATTTACAAATTCACGCAAGCGCTACTGTAAGCATGTCCACTGCACATTGTGTCATAAGCCTACAGAAATATCTTAGATAACAAGCGAGGTCTCTCTGATACTTGTTAGATTCCACAGCAGCATAGCGAAGAGCCGATCTAATGGCATACTGGTAAGCTTCACCACAGACTCTTGAGAAAGCTCTTGTTAACAATCAATCATCAGTTATAAATTAAGTGGGCGTGAATATTCAACAATCACTTAACTAAGTGAGAGAGAGGCTAGTGACAAGCATATCGTTTAACTGCCTCAATAGTTTTTTTGGAGAAGAAGCATCGTAGAGGTATCCTGACAGATCCTACGAGATTTACATAAGTCAACCATTGTGCGTGGAGAAAGCCACACTCTGAGCCAAGACGAAATGGCTCTGTGTTTATTTGGAAGAATTTGAGTGAAGAAATTCAGATCCATAGTGTGATAGTGCAGAACAACTTATCACCCAGTGGGCCTGAAGCCACAAGCCCCTGAGCTGAGCTGGGCACTGCGCATGTCCGTGGTGCCCCCAGCAGAAGTTACAGCGCAGCATTAACCTCTGCTTCCACACCCTGGGCTTTGAGGCTCCCATATACCACAGAACTGACTGATGAACTATTTTTCAAAGTTTCTTAGGAACTTTGAAACCCAAACCCCACTTTAAATTTATGAGTAATTTTATGGGAGCAATGCTTAGGGCTGTGAAAGCTGGAAACTTCTCCTTCCAGGTGCCTTGACGCTTACTGGGCTGCTCATCCACCCATGCAGGAGCCCCTCTCCACTTTCATCTGATCACCTCGAATTCAGAGCTATATTAAAGGATGGGCTGTCTCCCGCTAATAAAAATAGGAAGAAAGGGAGAGGAAAGCAAAGATAAAGGTGGTTGTGAGCCCCTCCCCTCCTGTCAATCTTTGGAAGGTCCATGGAGCACGGGCTGGTGCCTGAATCAGCAAGCAAGCTGGTGAGCCTTCAGGCAGGGGTCTGCTTCCTGCCTGGCTTGCACACCGCGAGGAGGAGCGAAGGGAAAGGGGCATGGGAGACGACCAGGCAGACTGTGGTCTGGCCCATCACTTGGTTTCCAAAATGTCTAGAAATTCTAATTCAGTAAACACATCGTCTTACGTGCTCTATAAGAGAAACCCTATTGAGCGCAGTAAAAGACAGCGAAAACGCGTCGCATGCAGGATGCTTAGACTAAGAATGGTGGGTGGTTGCTAATGGTCTCATGGAGTATTCTCATGGCCTGGAGCGGGAGCTTAATAGTTGGTCGTCAATCACCAGCGATTACACCGTGCGTATGGCCTTGAGGTCCTGACTATATGTGGACGGTCTAAGGAGGAGCCGCATTAGGGTTTATCCTTGCTTGGACACCTAACCACCGTAACGAGGAGAAACCAATTGTAATGTTAAATCTCCTGCGAAGTCTTGCGGAGAACGCACTAATCCTCCAGCTCTGCTTGAACAGAGGCTCCTGTGGCCCGAATCTCTCCCTATGCAGATATGAAGCCTGTTTGGTGGCTTATCTCAGCATGCCGTGTGAATTTGGTGCGGACGTAATTTCCAATTGCTAAACCAACAAATGTCAAAAAGTGAGGGAGGCACCTAGGCGACTGTTTCCCATTCACTCGGTTGTTTGATGTGTACTCTGTTATGAGGATCAGTGATAGGTGCTGCGTGTGTTGCTCAATATGCTTTCCCTTATGCGCCTAACCAGGTGCGAGGTCCAGCAGCAAGACCATTGGCGACCTAATGCTACGAGCATTGTGCAGCCACAAGGGTCAAGGGTATGGTTGCTGACTAGCTGAAGGCAATCTGGAAGTTCTGCCCTCCTCTCAAATACAGCCAACTGCAGCTGCACAGTGTCAGGCCTCAGCTCTGACGGGATCGTTGGGGCCCAGAGTGATTATTTCGGACCTGATTGTTCACCATAACAGGCAACACCTCATCATGGCGCTGTGTACCTCACACACATGACAACAGATGCAGACACCAAAAGCAAGAGTGCAAGCACGCCACAAACTTTCTCACTCTTTGGAAGAACAAGGAAGTGGGCTTGGGGTGTTCTAAATCACCTCTCAGGGATTTCGCCATTGGAACACCTACTCATGTAGCAGAACAACACAGGTCAGAACAGGAGACTTTAACTGAGGAGAGAAGAGCTAGGCGTACACCAATCGAGAACCAAGAAACATGTTCGTGTGTTTTATGTATATGCAATATGAAGGGAAAATCCACAAATATTAAAGGTACTAGAGTCAATTGGATGCTGCGCGCAGCAGAGAAGAAAATTTACGAGGAACTAAGACTGTCACAGAGACCTACTCTCGAGTTTCCATTGTCACCTGAATCCCCAGCTTCTTGATGGGCAACTCGAGAAATGCTGGTGGTCCACATTGACTGTGTTTACGCTGGTGTTTGAGGTACTCAGCACATTTGCATAGAGCCAGCATGCGATTTCCTTGTTCCTTCTCTCCTACGAGGCACTGAAAATGTACTGAGCACCTTTTGGCGCGAGCACCTGAACGTCTGTTCCCGTATGACGTAGAGAGACCTTGCCACCCCCATCGGAGCACATAATTACCTGGTTCTATTTAATGAAGTTCTGTGATGCAACTTGAACTATAATCAGAAAGACAACCCCCATAGAGCTTGTACATACTCCCTAGCGTAGTGGAATGCAGTACTATGAGATTAACACTTCGTAAATCGTGACATACCCTCTGGGCATTCTTAAAAATCCGAAAAAACAAAAGCTGCAGGACTGAGAAGAAAGAGAAGAGAAAAGCCCCGAATCTTTACTATAGAAAAACAGAAATTCATTGACACACGGAGGATACCTGGAAAGATCTTGAAGGACTTTTTCCAATATCTCCTGGCCATAGTTCTTCCTCTCCACTACAACGCTGCTTCTCGTGAAGCTGAGACAAAAGCAAGGAGTGGCCTTCGGGATGTGGTACAACGGCTGCTGCTCGTACAAAGTCTAGTATGCAAATGCAGCCCAGGACACCGAGCCCGTTCCAATAAGTCGGCCACCTTCGAATCCTGTCACCAATCGCCAATAACAAGTGTCATTTGTTCTCTTTGTCGGTTTTTTCTCCACTGTTCGTGGAATGCGGCCCGGGGATCGCTGTCATGGCTCGAGGCCTATCGTTCATGCTGGGCGTGTGTCCGCGGGTTGAGAGGGCCACCATATGCGGATAGCACGAGAGCGGGCTCGACCCGTGGTTTCCTGTCCGAGCTGCCCACTTTCGGCAGCCGCGGGAGGCGCCGGCGGTGACAAGGTCGAAGCGATGGCGCATGGCGGAGGCGGGCGGCAGGCGGCAGTAACGCAAAACGAAGCCTGGCGGGCCCGATGGGTAGGCTTGGGCAAAAACATTCGTCACGCGGCCGCGATGGCACGTGCCTCGTCCTAGGTTGGCCGACGACAAGGATCTTGGAGCTGCTGGGCGGCGCGGAGCGGCGAGAGGAGGGCCGAGCAGCAGAGAGCACGCGGAAGCGCCAAACACGGAAGCAAGTCACGAGCAAACAAGGCCCTAGAGGACATGTTACCGAGGAATCCCTGCAGCGCAGAAGAGCCGACAGGCTCATTGAAGCTATTGAGAGCCGCAGACCAGGCTCCAGACACACGGGCGGAGAGGCGTAGGCACCGCGGGGCTGATGCGGGCGACTTAATGTGAGCCGCCGAACCTCATGCCCCGAGTGTTGAGAGACCTGGTGGGCAGCGGGCCTGGGAAAACTCTCCGGCTGTCGTTCTCGAGCACCGGCGCCGGCCTCGGGGAGCAAATGCTTCCAGAACAGCGAGTGGAATAAGGGCGCGCCCTCCCAGCACATGGCGCCGCGTCGCTCACCACCGGCGAAATTCGCCGCGGGGAAGACGCGAAGGTGAGTCTGACACCCGGAGCGACACCGCAACAGGCTGGTCACTTGCGCAACCCAGACGAACGCAGGCACCGGGCGGCCTGCTCGGGGCCTGGTCGGCCGGCCATGCCGCCTTCCCGGGCATAGGGTCGATGCTGTTGACTGCCTCACGGTGCACTTTGCTGGGTAGCTCGCACGGCACCACGGCCCGTGGATGCGTAGGAAAAAGGACACTTCTAGGGGCGCGCAGACCCAATATAGTCCCGAATTACTAGCTCCTCGAAATCAAGCCCGAGGACGAGTGGAGAGGCGTAGCCCGGGCCCAGCTAGGGTAGTCCCTGCACCTTTGGCGCAGGAAAGGCGGTAAGAGAACGCCGGCTGGCCTTCTGACGCCCGGAAGGATCGGCAGACGTCATGCGCTCTGCCCGCCCCAGGCCACTGGTTCACAGGAGAGCGAGGCCCTAGCCGCAAGAGCAATGGTATGGCGCTTCTTCCGCCGAAGCAACAGTGCCGGCGGCCTTCCGTCAGGTGGGACAGCGGAAGGCTGGGAGCGAGACCGAGGGGGAGGAAGAATGTGATGGCCCAGGTCGGCCGAAACACCTACACCGCCATGCATCGGCTCCCAATTCAGAAAGCAGTCGCGCCGCGGCGCCACTCACGCTGGCTCGGAAGCCCGCCGGCATTTCGCTTGTGTGGGGTTCACCAGTGAGAGGGGTCTCCGCTAATGTCCAGCGCAAAGGGACACATGAACGGTACGCGACAGGTGGCGTCGGAATTCTATCACAGCGAAAGGACTGACAATGGAAGAGAATGCAGAGAGTAAAGACTTGTTAAAGGAATCTGTGGCACGAAAGGTGTAATTGCTAGAACCCTGGCTACCCGTATCCACACACGTGGAATCGATTGGGGTACTCAACCTAGGGGTCAGGAGACCTTGCAATGATGATGAATTGGCGCAAAATGTGGTGCGTGAAAAATTGCCAGTCTCACAGCGCGAGTACCACGAAGGACATCTTTTACTCTGCCGAAAAAAACCAGAGGCAAAGATTTAAAATTTCCTCACGTATTATACTACGCGCTAAATGGTAAATTGACACGAGCATGTAGAGGATTTGTTATCATAAGAGAATATATACTGACTATTCTGTGAAAATATGTGTCATTCTAAGATCCTCTTAAGGAGAAAAGCCCAGTGCAGAGGAGAATAGGGTTCCTGCCAGTTGTTTATTGTCTGAAATTTGTGTAGGCGCTCTCCTCTCCATGAAATAGAACCAGCAGAGAGTCTCTATAATTCATTTCTAGCTATGACATCGATATAATAGCTAATCCCCTATCTTCTTTCCACAAACGCGAAGAGCGAGATATAAAACATTCCGTTGGTGAAGGTTTATTACAGGAAGAGGAGAGCAAGGGAAAGGCTCTGTGTGCATGAACTGGTGCGGCGAACTTGCGAATCGCAGACATGCAGCAGTATAATTGGGGACTCCTTTCCTCAGAGCCTGAAACTCTGAGACCCACGGTCACACGTAGCGCGGACAGCACGTGAGATCAATTCATTTGGTATATCTGATCCATTCGCATGCGAGGAAATGTTCAAGAGAGTCAGCGCACAAGACCCCTGGAGTCTATGAAGAGGACAAATGCGCTACGCAAGTGAGACGTCGAGGAGACTGGGTGTGGTATCGCTCCGTCGAAGGCCCATCCTGAGGGTGGGTGTGGTGCAGAGGTGGGGTGTGATGTGACATGAGTGGGCCTGGAGCCGGCAGCTCGGGGGTCTCGAGGTGATAGTCTTCCTCACGCACACGCTCCGCCCTCCGGGCCGGGAGCCCGCCGAGAGACAGGGTGCCGGGACGCCGGGACCCGCCGGGCACCGACGGCCGCCCTCCGCCGCCCGCGCGCCGCCCCGCAGCTTCCTCTGGCAACGGCGCTTGTTGGCCGCAGGCCCTTAAACTGGATTTTATCCTGGGTCCATGGGACCTCTGGCTGGGGTGTGAAAAAATGCGGGCATGGGTGCCTTCTAACGGGGAACATGGAGCTGTGGCCTGCAAGAGTAGAGTCCAGGGCTCGTTGTCGTCCTACCGACCGCGGAAAGTGAGCATCATAAGTGCCAAAGGAAGATACTATCAACTGGCGGAAAAGCTATGGGTTGAACAAGTGAAGCCTCTGCGCTGAGGCGGAGGAGCCCGGCTGCAGGGGAGGTGGAGGGACGATGGCCCCGGTAACCGCTGTGGGCCTAGGCGTCGCCGAGGGCTCAGAGGCCTAAGAGAATGCAGCGGTGGTCGTCGAAGAAGACGCCTGACCACGTTCCACACCTAAGCTGCCACTCATGCGGTCAGACGACGAGTCCGCGGAAGCGCCCATCGTCGAGCCGTCACATGTCGCAAGCAATACGGGGGAAGAGCGGCTCGCCGCTGAGCGTCACATCGCAGGCTAGCCAAGCAATAAGGGCTCGGTCGTGACAGAAGGCTAAAGGGGCGACAAGACCGAGAGCGAGTCCGCTCTCGTTTGCTGTGAGGTCGACGACGCCTGGCGGAGAAGCGCAGAATGCTGAGACCGTGGGGATTCGAAGATGGCAACTCAGCTACGTAATACCCTCTAGCACGCAGACCAGGCAGCCACGGGCGGTGCGACAAGAGGGGAAACCCGCGTGTCTCTATCGTCAAGCTATCGCAGAGTGAAAAGGTTCCTACGCGAGAGGGAGACAGAGCGACTGTTACGAGCCTGGGCCCGGACCACCGCGCGAGGACCCGCGTGATCTTTACACAGCCTCTCGAGCGGCTTGAGTTTGCCACTGCGTAGCAAGGTAGACACATGAGGGAGTGACGCATAGCCCAGGACATGCCGGCCAAACCTCTGCAAACAGCGCCACATGGTGCCCTCGTGAAACCGTGCAAGTCCAAAACGCACCTGGCCCGCCCACGGGCTTCGGCCGCTCGTGGGCCTCCGCGAGAGACCCAAGGGACCGCAAATCATTCGGGTCCCGAGAACACGCGCCAGGTGATCACTAAGCCCGTGAACGCACGCGAGCCACTCGACCCTGCCTGCAGAAACGATAGCCCCGGTCGCCTCGGCACACCAAGTGGAGGGGAACTTGTCGCCCGTGTCGGCTGAGGACGTGGCTACCTCATCAGCCAAAAAGTGGTGGCCTCGTCGCCTGGATCGGGACAGAACTCCTGGCTCTCCTACCACCTGCCTCAGGCGCACCGACCCAGGCCTGTTTTCCGTGGGCCTGCAGAGCGGCGAGGTGCGTCTCAGGAGGCCCGTGACAGAGAGAGACAGCGTCAAGCAGAAAGCTCCTTGTGCTGGTCAGAGACAACGGCAAGCCCCCGCTGTCAGCCACGGCAGCTCTCAAGCGCTCTCCTGCTCAAGGACTTCTCCGAGGTGCGCCTCCCGCACAGCAGCCCGGCCGCCGAGGATCAGGCGCCTCCCTGACACCTATTTAATCATTGCCTTTGGTCTTTGTCTCCTCCTCTTCCTCATCTCCACCGCAGTCCTCGTGGCTCGCAAGCTGTGCAGGAGGAAGGAGCTGAAGGCTGGCCATGTGCTCTATGCTGCCGACACCTTGCAGAGCGGCCTGGCCGATGCAGCGCTGCAGGGACCCTGCCCCGCGCCTATTGCTACGAGATCAGCCTCACCACGGGCTCGGGCACAGCGAGTTCCGATTCCTCAAGCCCATCCTGCCAGCCTGCCCCCACAGCACTGCGCCCTGGGCCAGGGCCCGAGGAGGAACAGGATTTCCCCGGTGTCCCTGTCAGCACCGAGGACATGCCCAGACAATGCTGGCACTCTCTCTGCAGGACAGTTCAATGCTCTTCTACCTTCAACTAGCTGGGGTCTGCACAGCACTGAGGCTTTCATGGCACTTGAGGAGGGGATCCGCGAGCAATGCAGCAATTTCTGTAATGAATTGTTGTATTTGCATTGTTAGCCTTTCTGCAAACTATTTTAGAAAATCAATGTACTGCCACCCCAGAAAAGAATGGAGGTAATTAAAGAAGCCCAGGCTTCTTCAATTAATGTAATCTTTCACCTTTCTACTTGCCTTTTCTAACAGGCTTTCTAGTTTTGGTTAGCCACTCAGCTATGACACTTTTCTTGGCTGTCTGACAAGGACAGAGATCTTTTTGTTCTGACTTTATGACATCTAAATCAGAAAATCATATCCTCACTGAAATGCAAAAAAGTTTTTCTCAGCTCTGGTAAGGAAAGGAAAGTTGTGATTATGAGTCAAACTGTCACGTGAGAATAGGCCCTTTTTCTCCCTGGGTTTGGATCTCTTTTCTGAGTATTTTGTGATGCTCTGTGTGGTCAGAACATTGAAGTATCTGCCAGAATGCTTCAGAACTTACTAGTTTGCTGGGGAAAGCAGGGAAGTTGCTCCCACAGCCACTGCAACACAGGCAAGTCCAGCTCATGCAGGGAAGGAGGTGATTGGACCCTTTCAAGACAGCAGTCTCATCTTCCTTATCTAGCCAGAGACAGCGCAAAATGCACAACAAACTTCCTTTTGCTTACAAGAAGGCATGGGTGGGTTCTGTCACCTCAGAATTGCCTTGGAAATAAGAGCAACAAAACGTGTTGAAGGTAGACTGCAAGCGTTAGCTAGACGTGTAGAAACATGTTCATTGTCATTGAACATGCATTGAAGGAAAATACCACAATGTAAAAACAATTTTTGGAAGGTAGAGTCAAGAAGAATTGAAAAAAAAAGATTTGAGTTTGTCTTTTATTCTTGTTTCTGAACCCCGTAAAGGCTTCTTGATGGGACTGGAAAGTTGTCCCCGATCATATTTCTCGTGTTGTGTAGAGCATTTGCATCCATGTGCCCTTTCTCGCTTGCTGAAGTAATGAGGCACTGTACTGAGCCTGTTCCTAGAGAAGGACTGCCACCCATCAGAATGAGTGGTTGTTTGAATGAAGTCTGTGATGCATGGAATAATGAAAAGCCTCCACTCACACTGTGATGTTGCTGATTGATACAGTTTAAGTTGTAAAATTGGTATAACTCTGGGATAAACTAGAAATGTGTTAGACAGAAAAGTGAACACCTAGTTCAATGGAGAGAGAAGTGCTTTGTAGACGTTCTTTCTGGGAAGCCCTGTCAAGGCTTCAAAATTGTGAGTTACTTTCATGTGTCCTTGTCTGAAGCAATGTGGGTGGTACAGCTTCCTGAGCAGGAGATACAGCGCAGAGTGTTCATTTGCAATGCCATGGCTGTACTCCACCCCATCTAGTGCTGCTTCTCCTGTGAGGAATGCGGCTTTTGCTTCTAGTGGAGCCTCGTCTTTGGGCTGTCCTGGTTGAGGCCGCGTTCCGTTGCTGGCCCCGCTGGTCTTCCTGCCCTTCGGCAGCGCGGCCGGGCCGAGCGGCAAGCGCGGGCTGCGGGCGGCGGCGGCTGCAGTCCGCAGCGCGCACCGCTGGTGGTGCCTCGGCCAAGGCGGCTCAGCCGAGCGGCTGCGCAGCGGAGGCGGCCGAGCCGGAGCGCCACAGCGAGCAAGCTCGCCAGCTGCAGCCGCGCCCGTTCAGCCTGCTATTTCAACTTCAGACAGCCAGCCCAGCTCAGCCGGGAAGGGGTGGCAGCGGCTGCGGCAGCGAGCGCTGCCCCCGTGTCACCGCTGCCGCACACCCGCGGCGTTCCGGACCGCCGGCCGCAATCTCAGGCAGCGAGGGAAGGCGCCCGCCGCCGCACTGCGCGCTCTCCGCCCGCATCGCCCGGGACAACCCCCGGGACACCCACAGCCGACACGCACGACCGACACCGGCCGCCGCCGCCGCCGCGCCATGGCGCTCGCAAGGCAAGTGCTTTGTGTCTCGGCTTTGCTGGGGCGGCCGCTCGCTCGCGCCGAGCCATCCGCTACTCCGTAGCCGAGGAGGCGGAAAGCGGCTCCCTGGTAGGCGAGCTGGCGGAGCGAACGCGGGCTGACGCCGCGCGGCAGCTCTCGGCTCGCCGCGCCCGTAGAGGAACAGGCTCAGTACAGTGCTCAGTACATTTCAGTGGCTAGAAGGAGAAAGGACAAACATGGGCATGCAAATGCTCTAAGACAAACAAGAAAATCATGTAGGGACCACTTTCCACTCCCTTCAAGATGCCTTGGGATTCAGGAACAACAATGAACAGAGCAATCTCAACATCTTTTTTTAAGTTCTTCTTGACTCTACCTTCCAATAATTGTCTTTTAATATTTGTGGAATTTTCCTTTACTGCATTCAATGACAATGAACATGTTTCTGTTCCATGTTACAGCTCTGTTCACTTACAGTCTACCCTAACCCTACTTGTGCTCCTGTAATTCCAAGGCAATCCTGAGGTGACAGAACACCCAAGCCCTTCTCAAAGCCAAGGGAAGACTTTTTTGTGCCTTTTGCTGCTCTACTCTAAACTAGATAAGGAAGATGAGACTGCTGTTTTCACAGGGTCCAAATCACCCTCTTCCCTGCTTGGCTGGCATTGCCTGTGCCGCAATGTCTGGTTGGGACTAACTCCCTGCTAAACCAGGAAACACTACTGAAGCAGCTGCAGATATTCAATGTCTGCAAGGCCAAACATAGTGACAAGAAAGCAAAGCACACAGAGCTCACATGTCAGACAGAGACATCCAGAATCCAGGGAAGAAAGGGCCTAGTGCTCCCGTGATATTAGTACTCACAATGTCCTTGCTTTCCAGAGGTGGGAAAAACACTTTTTCGCTTTCAGTGAGGATATGATTCATTTGGCAACAGTGATATTGTCTTGAAGATCAGAATAAAAAGACGCTCTGTCTTCTCAGTCAGTAAGACAAAGCAGATCATAGATTGAATTCTAACCACATACAGAAAGCCTGTAAGAAATGGCAGTAGCAAAGGTGAAACGCATTAAAAACAAAAGTGAGAGTACCTTGTCTTCTTATATTTCCTTCAGTGCTTTTTGAAGTGGCAGACACGTACGTTGAAGAGAATTTAAAGGAAGTTGGTTAAACCAATTTAAAATACAAATTTCTATTGAGGAACCATTGCCACACGCTGCGGCATGGGTCCACTGCTCCCATGCACCATGAGGCCCCTGCCAGTGCAGACCCCAGCTAGTTAAAGGAAAGAGCGTTGAACTGTCCTGCAGAGAGAGTGCCAGCATTGTCTGGGGCCATGTCCTCGGTGCTGACAGGGACACCAGGGAAATCCTGTTCCTCCTCGGGGCCCTGGCCCAGGGCGCAGTGCTGTGGGGGCAGGCTGGGCAGGATGGGCTTGAGGAATCGGAACTCGCTGTTGCCCGAGCCCGTGGTGAGGCTGATCTCGTAGCAATAGGCGCGGGGCAGGGTCCCTGCAGCGGCTGCATCGGCCAGGC
>NDFG01000695.1:3884-21548 GCA_002167245.1 Sporophila hypoxantha
CTGYTYYTSYKSTSCWCYCYTCTYMTYAKKMRGYWKYTYCTSSWGGWGSWGMRSWGCCTTTTTGCTGTTGATGACTCTTGCCRATTCTCCTCCAGAAGATGGCAGAGGCTGGATTTGCTCTGCAAAGTCTTTTGGCGCTGACAGCAAGCTGGGGATGTTATTTACAGAGCTTTTTTGTGACAGTGCAGGGAGGGCTGAGGGACATTTGCCTGTGAATAGCAGCAAAATTTAAGACTCTTCTGTGTTTTATTTATGGCGTGTTTCCAGATGCTGGGCACAGAAATAATTTGCTTAATAAATAATACAAATAAACAGACATCCAACRYCTTGTGCTCRCAGCCCAGACAGCCACACACAGAGTCACAGCCTGCCAGGGAGCTGGAGGCTTTGGAGCAGTTCTGTTTTCCTGGAATCTTTCAGGTTGGAAAAGACCTTCAAGATCATTGGGTCCAATTTTTTACTGAATACCACCACATCCACCAAACCAAGTGCAATGCCTACTGATTTTTGAGCATTTGAGGGATGATATCGCCACCATTTCCCTGGGCAGTCCATTCCAATGCTTAACCATCCTTTCAGTGAAGATATTTTTCATAATAGACAATCTGGACCTGCTGTGTCACARCKTGAGGCCCTTTCCCCTTGTGCTATTCTTTCCTGGGAGAAGAAAGCAGCCCTCATCTCACTCAGCCTCCTTTTAATGATTGTAGAGAGCAATAAGGTCTCCCCTGAGCCTCATTTTCTCCTTTTTTAGGTCTTCCTCAAGCCATTRCTGTAATGAGTGACCAAGGGTTGGACAATTCCTTTTCCAGCTGTTTTCCTCTCTTTCCAGAGCCCCATCAAGTATCCCAGGGGACAGTGAACRGCACATTACMCCCARTGCTGGATGATATGATTTCAGTATCTTTAGACACCAGAGTTAACCTTGGGAACATTATTCCGGGAACTAAAATCTGGGATTTTTACACTGTCAAGCATCAGAACTGGCTTCCCAGAGAAGTGGTGGAGTCCCCATCCCTGGAAGTGTTCAAAGAGGGTGCGGATGAGGACAGGGTTTAATGATGTTGACAGTTGGACTGGATGAACTTAGGACACTTTTCCAACCTTTGCAATTCTGTAATTCCATTATTTGGGTAATCTGCCAGGTCCCTCCACCCCAGTTGCAGAAGTGATGTGTGGAGTCAYCATGTTGGCCTGGGCTTTGGTTCCTGGCCTGATTTTAGGTGTCCCAAAGTGTCTAACGGGCTGTAGGAGGGAATGGGGCTCCTCTTGGCTCTCTGTCCTGTTGACCAGCAATATATAAATGCATAAATTGGTTGACTAAAGTTTCAATAAATTCAGTGTCAAGGCAGCTGAATCACWCTCAGGCTGTAGAGAACTGAATGATCTTGAAAGTTTTGTCCAACCCAACCCATTGTGTGATTTATCTCATCCTAAACCAGAGGTGCCTTTTGTCAGGTTATTCACACTCTAAACTCTATTCAGTTTGTTGACTGGATTGTCTTTAATTGTAATGAGAATTAAGATAATTAAATTAAAACAAATAAGTTACAGACACTCCAAATTATGTAGATGAATCCCATTCTTCTCCTGTGCCTCAGTTTCTCCACAGGAAGAATTTAATTAATGCCACTTTCTTATCTTGTAAGGCTAAATAAAAATATCAACATAGTCAACAGTATAGAAAATGAGGTCAGTATYCCTCTGTTATGTCTTCATGGATTGAAATGACTTGGTTGGGAGAAGACACCAGGCCTGGCTAAAATCAGACAGATAAAAAACATATTTAAGGCATTTTTTCCTCCTCACATGCGCATTCTGGATAGAGTTCCAGAGCAGAGTTTTTATTCCCTTCTTTCCCCTCAGAGAGAACACATTTTCTCCATCCATAAGGATGAAGAAAGAGTCATGTCAAGATCAGAGTGACAGTGGTAAATGGATAATAAATGTTTTTACATGAACTGTTCCAGCTATGGGTGGGGTGAAATCATTCCAGGGGACAGCAGGAACAGCACAAAGTAATTTGTAACCTTCAGGAGTGCATGTCCTGGSACACCCAAACCCAAAACACATGTTAACATCAGGACAGGGAGACTTTAAATGATGCTGTTTAAAGTCTTTAAAGTTTAAAGGTGTGTCAGACAGAAAATGGGGACAGAGGGCGCTGACAAATTCCTAGGGAAATGAAGGATACTAGAGAGAAAATATGGAGACTGGAGAAACAGAAAAAAAAGAAAATTATTAGTTTTTTTAACAGTTGGTGTCTACTCTGGAGCCTTTCTTCTTCTGTTTGAGGTAAATATTTAAATTTCTAAAAAATGGAGGAATATTCAGTGAARCCACTGGATTTTATATCCAAAATTCCACATCCACTGGCTCTGGAGGAAGATTTTGGTGACCCAACTCATACAGAACCCTTTACATAAATATCACAATAATTTAGGTTGGATATCCTCTTTTGAAGTAACCAGTCCAAAAGCCTGTTCCAAATAAGGCCGAGCAGTTCAGGTCACCCAATTTCCAGTCAAAATTTTACTATCTCCAAGAGATGGGATCCATCTTCTCTTAAGGAATCCTTTCCTTAGGGAGTTTCATAAATAATAGGATTTTCCTACACCTRGAGTATGGATACATCTTCTACTCTCAGCTTCCCCTTGGAAATCCTTGTATTTTCAGCTTTCCCAACCTTCTTGGTTTACTCAGTGTCTTTTTTGAACCCAAAAAAGGGTTCAGAAAGGGTTCCCAAGGGTTGTCTCTTTTTGGGAGAACCAAAAAAAGGACAAATTATCTGTATTTCTCTTTCTTTCCTTAGGAAGCAGGAGGTCAGTAACGTGCCTGAGCCTTTCCAGGTTTAATCCTGTTCCCTCAGTAAAGGAGACAGGAGWCAAGTGTCAGGAGAAAATGTGACCAGTTCCTGGTGTCTTCCCTGCCCATCTGGCCTTTCCCTGGTGCTTGGCACTGAACCACAGTTTCTGTTGACAGTGGCATCAGAAAGGCCAAATACCTTTTAAAATCTGTTTATAATTAATTGAATGCTGCGATTGCCAGTCACTTTAATRCATGTTCATTATCACTTGGCCCCTCTGGTATAGGGTGCAACCTGAAGGAATTGAAATTAATGGATGGCCTGAGTACCATTCATCAGTGATCWGCAGCAGCCACGGGGTGTGTCAGAAGCAGTTTCCTTCACAGTATGAAAGAGAGGGAAGGAAAAGTTCACACTTTAAACTTCCATTTCAATACACTTAAAAGCCAGATTAGAACGAAAAAGGTGTTTTTTTCTCTCAGCTTGAAACCTGAATGCAGAACAAAATAATTCGATTCCATATTTAAAGGCATGTCCCACTGAGTTATTCAGTAATCAAAACACATTTGCTGTTTTCCCTTTGCTTTCATGGATACACACATGGRAGTGTGTGGGTACTGCCTGAAATCAGCCTGGGCATTGGAGGAGCTGGCAAAGCTKCACCCATTCTCTGTTCCCAAACCACCCCATCCAGGAGGTGATRGAGTGACTCCACTGAGGCTTCTGCAGTGGCTTCAAAGGATCAGGCATCTGCTCCAGTGTGCATGTGGAGAAGGAGAAATGTTCATTTTCCCCCCAGAGGGACAGAAACAGACATGTTCATATTGCTCTTTCCACCATTCTGAAGTATCCAGGCTGTTTRTTTATCCCAGGATCAGCTAATTCCCAACAATAACTTGTCCAGGAGCACTGACAGGGTTTTTTACAGAGTCCCTCTGCCAAACTCTTCATCTCTGAGCAGTGAAGGGTGAATGTCCTCTTCTCTGGGTGACTAAAAGCCAGAGGGAGAGAAGGACAAAACTGGTGGCAAGTGGAAAGCTGAAGATGATGGAAGAAATAAAATCTCTCTATAATTAAATGTTTGTGTGCTGCAGATTCATGTCTTGAGGGGGAAAAGAGTCAAGTCAGCCTTTGGACTTGTGCTACCTGGATTAAGAAATCAGAGCATCTCAGGGAGAAAAAGAAATTCCTCTCCCCAATCCAGAGCCAAAGTCCAGGAGACCAGGCCACTTYAGCAACCATTGTGGCAAATGTCCATGCCTGCCTCCATCTACTCCTGCCTCTGTTTTAGGCAGACTGTGATTAAAGATCAGCATTAAACAGCTCACAGATCATCCAGATGRGCCTAAACAAGCTGATAACATCACCTCAGGCTCTGAGAAATGTGTTTCAAGGGTGTTGGGGACAGATCTTCACCCACAGCATTGATGTGCCATGGTGGGAATTTTTGTCACTTTGAATTCAGCTCCAGCCTGGTGGGACTGAGCAGCTGCCAGTGCCAGACCAGTAACAAWCCCAGGATCACAGAGTCATTCATTAAAGTYAGAAAAGACCTTTGAGATCATCCATGACCACTAAACCACKTTGTGAAGTGTCATTTCTACTAATTTTTTGAACAATTCCAAAGATGGTGACCCCAGAACTTCCCTGGGCAGCCAGTTCCAATGCTTGACCACTCTTCCAGTGCAGAAATGCTTCCTAATATTCAATGTAATTTTTCCTATTATCCAGCTCATCACTGGACTGGTGCTATGGACTGCTCACACAGCACAAAGCACTGYATTTCTATTTTCTATTTTCCTTCTGGAGAAGACCAAAATGTTTTCTGCCAACAGTTTAGGGGTTTTAGGGAACACTCAGACTTCAAGGGATGAGTTTTGAGTGAAAATCARAACCTGAGAAGACAAAAGATGGTGTGCAGTGAGGAACAGACCACTTTGCCCCTATGATATAGAAATAGCTGTTCTTTCTTGCCTCTTTCTCCATTGGCCTGAGCAGAAACGCTGGAAATACAGCTGGAATTATTTGTGCTTATATAATCAAGCCACATCTATGCAAAATTGCTTCYTAATGACTCATCACAGCACACTGTTTGTCTTCTCCTGCCAACCAGCTGACTGAAAGGAGTTGCTAGACCTCAGATTCCTCCCAGGCAGCCTCTATAAACATTTGAGTTTTATTAGCTGTTTATAAATTATATCAAAATACATCAGGCACCCATGGCAGGGACAGAACAGCGATTGCGACATGTAATAAATAAYAAGAGCATGGGATGAAAACAGATATATACATTTTAAAGTGCACCTGAGGCACATTAGAGTAATTGCATAATATGTTTTGACTTAATAAGAAGATGCACTTTGTGTAAAGACAGCGCTTAAAGTGGCTTTCCCTGACTGATTTATGAAATGTAAATGTTTACACATCCACTGTGTATCCTGGGGCTTGGAGGAATAAAGTCAAAACAACCTTGGGGGTGGGAATACATTTTGCTGGGTACAGGAAAATCCTCCTCTCACTTCCACTTGACCAAGCTGGAATTGTGATGAGTTGTCTCTGAGGACAAAATGGGGCTTAAAAGAGGCAAAATAGATGCACACAAACTCAAAATGCATGTTTCTTCTCATATGACAGACAAAATAATGAGATGTTTGAGCAGCTTCCACGGGGAGATGATAGTTTCCCTGTTGTTTGATTTCATTGAGATGCAATGACCCAATCCCCCCCTCAAAAAAGGAATAAAAAGAAATGCTTTTTGTCTGTAAAATCAGTCATTATGTACATGATTATGTGTATAAATTATACAGATGTATGGATATGTGCATCCCCAGAGAGGRGGTGGAGTCACCATCCCTGAAAGCATTGAAAAAATGAGTAAATCTGGCACTGGGGATAAATTTTAGTGGGAATGGTGGTATTTGGTTGAAAGTTAGACTTCGTCTTGGAGGTGTTTTCCAAATTTATGGATTMTCTGATTCTCTGTATCCTAAGTCAGAGAGACAATTCCCAAAGGACCAAAGGAGAACAAACCAATAATTCTTGCTCAACCTGAAATCTCTGACCTTAGGCTGGACAAAGGACTTAACACTTTCCTTCCTTCCTGGAAAAGACTYGCTCTAAGTTTAGTTCTTCTGCACACTTTTGAATGGATGGGGTCCAAAATTCTCTGGGGATATTCCCACTGACTTTGGCAGGGTTTTGATCCAATTCAGTATCCCTAAGTGGGAATTCAGGATAGGGTCACCTTGATTTAATGCTGATCTTTTAAAAATTGTGGGCTTGTCTACATATTTTGAACACACAGTTATAGTTAATTACTTATATGATGTACCCATTTCTGGATCTCAGATTATTTCCAGTTATGGATTCATGTGCCCTCTGAGGCATATTCAGTGTTGTTAGTTGGGCAGAATCCTTCATCCTTATTCAATAACAAATTTGGGAAGTGGGGTTTCCATACTTGTAGTGGTTGCACTGGAAGACAAACATTGTAAATAATGAACATTGACCTTTCCTCATCCTTTTTGTCCTAGTTTCTATTGCTTGAGCAGATGTGCTATGAGGAAAATTAACTCCATCCCAGCCAGACCAAACACAAAGGCTGCACCTTGAGTTCTGTGTCCACTTCTGGAACCCTCATTTCAAGAAASTTGTTGGAGTGCTGGAGAGTGTGCAGAGAAGGGCAACAGAACTGAAGGTGAAGGCTCTAGAGAGTGAGTCCCATGAGRAGTGGCTGAGGGAGCTGRGGGAGCTTAACCTGGAGAAAAGGAGGCTCAGGGGAGACCTCATTGCTCTTTACAATCACCTGGATTGTAAAGAGGAGGGTGAAGCCAGGTGAGAGGCTGGCCTTTCCTCCCTGGGAACAAGGGACAGGACAAGAGAAAACAGACTCCAGTTGCACTGGTGGAGGTTCAGGTTGGACATCAGGAAGATTTTKTTCATGGAAAGGGTTGTGAAGACTTGGAAAAGGCTACCCTGGTGGGTGGTGGGGTCCCCATCCCTGGAGGTGTCCAAGGAATGRTTKGATGTGGCACTCATTGCTSTGGTCTGAGTGACAATGGYGTGATCATAGGTTGGACTCAATAATATTGGAGGTCTTTTCCAACTTAAACAGCTGGGATTTGGTGAAAGAGGCAGACAAGCCCTGGGTGGAGCAATAGATAAAAGCTGCAGCTCTTGTCACAGTGCACAAAGATATCAGAGCTAACTCAAACCCAGCCATGCGGCACAAAGCGAACAGGAGCTGCAAAATCCCACAAGAAGGATAAATTAGCTCATACTTCATTCCATCGTGGCTCAGTTAATACACTGATACTTGAGTTAATGAATTTAAAATCAACTTGAATGCATCTCAAATGCTCTGGGGTTTGTAGACCTGGTTTCCACTTTTTTTTCCATTCTGAAAGACACTCCATGTACCCAAGCACCTATCTGGGTCCTGATTTTCCCTCTGCAAAAGACACCTTTTTCAGTACAACACTGTGAGAATAAACCCCAGCATCCTTGGGTGCTCAGGAAAGAGCAGACAATGCCTAAAGATAAAGAGGAAAGCAACTGCTGCCACAGAATCAGAGAATTAGGGTTGGAAGGGACCTCTGGAGGTCATCCAGTCCAACTCCCTGCCAGGGCAGGGTCACCTGGAGCAGGAATGTTGTCCAGGTGGGTCTGGAACACCTCCAGGGAAGGAGATTCCACACCCTCCCTGGGCAGCTGTTCCAGTGGTCTGACACCCTCCATGAAAGAAGTTCTTCCTCACGTTGAGAATGGGAACTTGCTTGTTTTAGTTTACGGCCATTGCTCCTTGTTTTGGAAAGTCACCTCTGGAAAGTGTGGCACCACCTCTTGACACCTACCTTGGAGGTATTTATATGGATTGATTTCTCTCTCTCCTCTCCTCTCCTCTCCTCTCCTCTCCTCTCCTCCCTCTCTCCTCTCCTCTCCTCTCCTCTCCTCTCCTCTCCTCTCCCTCCTCTCCTCTCCTCTCCTCTCCTCCTCCTCTCCTCTCCTCTCCTCTCCTCTCCTCTCCTCTCCTCTCCTCTCCTCTTCCTCTCCTCTCCTCTCCTCTCCTCTCCTCTCCTCTCCTCCCTCTCCTCTCCTCTCCTCTCCTCTCCTCTCCTCTCCTCTCCTTCCTCTCCTCTCCTCTCTCCTCCTCTCCTCTCCTCTCCTCTCCTCTCCTCTCCTCTCCTCTCCTCTCTTCCCTGTCTCCCACAGCATCTCTCACAAGAGGGATATTCCAAACTCCTAAATAACAGGGATCAACCAAGCATAGTGAAGAACTTTCACTGTGCCAGAGTCTGCAGCCAGTTCAAAAAATGACATTTAATTGGGTTTTATGAGTTTTCTTAAGCTTTCAGCAATGTCTAAATGTTTTGGAAATATGAACAGAGTCTGAAAGTGGAGTAACCCACAGCTGTATTGGCTGGGCATTGGCCAGCAGGTGTGTGTTGTGCATCATTGATTGCTTGAGTTTTATTTCTCTTTCTCTCTCTCTTCCACCATTATATAATAATAATAATATATAATAATAATAATAATAATATAATAATAATAATAATAATATTATTATTATTATTATTATATTATTATTATTATATATTATTATTATTATTATATTATATTTATGTTTATTAAGCCCTTGACCTGGGTTTCCCTAACAGCCACATGTTTAAGACTGGGATTGAAATGAGCTGGAAATCTTAGGGTCACCAACACTTGCCATCCATCTCCTAACCTTTGCTACTTCTTTTGCATCCACAATTCACATTCCAAACCATCCTCCATCCAGACCATTTCCAGAATTTCCATCACAGTCTCTGTGACAAGTTAGCAAGTCATTTTCCTTTYCTGTTGTCCAGTTTGTCCTATCACAGATACAGAAGGAGATGAAGAAAGAAGTTCATGATTTTTCCCTTTTTAAGTTGCTTCAAGTCTTTTCTGAGGTGAGACATCATCCAGAAGTGACATGAGGACCCCAATTTTTATTTCTTCTTTCTCAAATCAGCTTCTCCCTTCCGGATGAGAACGGGCAGCCTTGCTGAGGGCGTTGTACCCAACCTTGGCTTGGGCAGGACTGCTGGGGAGAAAAGGGAGGAAACACCCAGATGTTTCCCTAAATTACCTCTTGGAGAATCCTCCTGAAGTGTCAGCTTGAGTTTTCTATCCTGCAGAGAGCTGTTTTCCCCAATCCCTTTGCTGGAAACACAGGCTGTGGACAAGCTGCTGCCCTAACTCTGGGAAAACCTTCATATTTAAACCAAGGGTTAGGATTGTGAGGCYTGAGGTTGGAATTAAACTCTGGCACTTCAGCATCTTATTTAAAGGCAAGATGTGGTGGAAAGGGGCAAGAATTCCAGAGGGAGATGGTTCATATTAAAACTGAAGAAAGCACATAAAACATGAAGAGAAAAATGGGAAATAAGAGTCTGGTAGCAGGGGGGAAAATTAACAGGGGGGGGGAAAAAAAGGAAGAAATTTAAAATTAACTCCCACAAACCCAGACACAACAAACAAAGCCTCTGGCATCTGCAGTGTTTCTCTGAGCTGGTATCAAAATATCTTTCCCCATTCTYAGGCTGCTCCATGCTGGCCTGCTGGGACAGAGCAGTGTTTGAGTCACTGGTGCCTGTTGGTTKCTGTTTCCAGCCTGCCTGGATGGATTTGTCCAGGAGGGAAACAGATCTGGGGGGTGCAGCTGCCTCAGAGTGCCCTGGACTTTAAATCTCTCAGAGTTTCATCAAGGGAAGGCACACCTGTCCCAAAAAGGGAAAGATGTTTTTGTGCAGGTGTAAGAAGAGATCATGGAAAGAGTTTTAGGCTGTATTTGAAGGGGCAAAGAGATCAAACCAGGCTCCCTGAAACCAGCCAGGACCCCAGAAGCACCACCACATTCACTATGTCCTCAAAAGTCACATCCACAAAATTTTTATTTTAAAAACTAGGGATTTATATTTTAAAAACCACCACTTCCCTGGACTGTCCATTCCAATCCCTGACAAYACCTTTGGTGAAGAAATTTTTCCGAATATCTCACTCAACAACTACTCAGCAAGCAGAGGAACAGCCTGGGAGGAAAGGGAGGTCTGGATGCAGTTTCTCACAGGCCTTACAACAGTATAAATAAATTCTTTATTTTTATTAGAGTTATCCACATTTTTCACCAAGAATGAGTGCAAAGATTTKGTTCTGTTTTTCAAAAGATTTTTTTTCCTCTCAGGCTGCAGAGCGACTTCACTCTGCTTCTGTCATTTTGTCGAGATGCACTGCAATCCCTTCAGCTTTTTAGTGAATGGAGCCACACCTGTTTGCACAGCCACACCTTCAAAAAGGTTTAAATTTCCCAAAAGGAGGGGCAGGAGACAGCATCACCTGGGCTGGTTGGTGTGAAAAGTGCTGTGCCACTGCTGTTACCCACAGACAGCCATCCTTCCCTGAGCTCTGACTCTGAATTACTGCTGAAGCTCTGACATCATCCCCCTGCTCTCTCTTTTTYCCTCTCAGGCTCGAATAAATTGTGAATTATTTGGGTTTTTTCGCCCACTTCTCCTTGCTTATCTGTGAAACTGCTCAACAACAAAAATCTTGGGCTTGCATGCAGAGTGAATTGTGCTTTTCAAAGAAATAGAGTGATAAGGTAAAAGCAGGGAAAAGCAAATTTTGAACAGTTGGAGGTTTTTTGTGGTTTATAAGCAAAAATAATGTGCAAACTCAATTTTCTGATACCCAGGCAGTATCAGACTATTCATGTGCTGCCAGTGAACAATAAAAGGAGGAAAGATGGTGAGATGGATTGAACCCAAGCACAATGGATTTTTCTRGGCTTCAGGGCTAATCAGGGACTGTTTGAGGCACCAGAAAAGATTCCTGACTACATTCCCTGAACACAAAGCCACTAAACATCCCGTGGCTTCTGCCTCATGCAATCAACCACAGCCCAGGGTTAAGCAAAAGAGAGATAAACCAGACAGGAGGGTGGGAGGAGGGAGGTGCTGGTGGGTTTAGGGGATGCTTCTGATCTTCTCCCAGTGGAAGAAAACAGGAATGGAATGGAATCAGGATGGCCTAGGGGCAATTTCACCAGGAAYAGGCTGCCCARGGAAGTGGTGGAGTCACTGYCCCTGGAAGTGTTCAAACAGTGAGCTGATGTGGCATTTCCTGATGTTGTTTATTGGGCATGGTGGTGTTTGGTTGAAGGCTGGACTTGTTGACCTTGGAGGTCTTTCCCAGCCTTAATGACTCAATGATTCCATGATTTTGTGATCTGCCAGCAGTCAATTCTTGGCTGCCATTCCCCTCCAGAGACTGACTGCTCTTTCCCTGATCTCCTGGTAATTCAGCCCTGCACAAGTATCCCATTGCCAGTGTGTTATTTGTTCATTTAGCACTGCCTGTCTAGCTCCTTTCATTCTTCCTTGCCTGTTTCCCACTGTATCTCTTCCCCTTGTTTGTCCTCAGCAGCTTTTGTTTGAATTAAATCTCTTTTATTTGCTGTCTGGGGGAGGGAGGCTGTTCAAGCTCCRTTTGCCTCAGAACAGAGGCATAACAAGATGGGATGTGCTCAGCCAGTGGCATTTCATCCATCAGCACTATTAACTCAGGAGCAGAGTCCTTTCATTTTCAYTCTTTCCATGTTTCCTCCACATGACATAACCAATTCTTCATTTTTCCCTACATCACTAACTCAATTTTTACATATTACCCCCCCCTCTCCCACCAACACTTTGCAGCCTCTATAAAAGATGTTTATATTCTAATTATTGCTTTGGCCCATGGTATAACTTTTAAGGAGATTAAACCTCAAACATATTCTACATAGTGCTGCTCCCTGCTAGCAAATGTTTGTAGGAAACATCACTGGAAGCTTTGTTTAGTCSCAAATCCTGCAGCCTTTTATGTGGACACAGCTGGGAATGCATCCTGCACCTGGACCCACGAGACACATGCAAGGGGAAATGACCTCAAGCTGTGCCAGGGGAGGTTCAGGCTGGATATTGGGAAAAATTCCTGCACTGGAAAAGWGGTTGAGTATTGGAATAGACTGTCCAGGGAAGCAGTGGAGCCACCACCTCTGGAAGTTAAAAAATCACTTCTCAATGGGGTTTAATGAGCACAGTGATGTATAGTCAAAGGTTGGACTTGATGATCCTGGAGGTCTTTGCCAACATTAAAGATTCCATGAATCCAAAATCACAAAAAGCCAAGACAGGAGGTGAGGTTTTCTGGAAGAGCTTTGGAGGTGAGAAGTGAGAAAAACTGCACCATGCACTGAAAAACTGATCTTGGACATCTTTCCCACCCTTAATATTCTCTGTGAAATAGTATTTCCAGCAGGATGGCAATCCTGAAAATCCTTTCCTCATACCTCTCCCTTTCCACTAGAGGGCTGGAAAAGCAAAGCTTGTGCAAAGTGCAGTAACACACACATAGAAACTCATTTATTCCTCGTGCTTCTGCAGCTATGCAAACTAATTCTTTTTGAATTAAAGGRAAAAAAAAGAGAACTATTTTAGGTATTTCCTTATTTCATCTCTTAAAATGTCAGCCAGGAACCTTTGCTGTGTGAGTCTGGGATGGCACCACAGGCAGAATTTATATGAAATAAAGCAGAAGTTTTATTTCACGCTGGAAAAAACCCACATTTGTGTGACTTGGAGTCTCCTGGGCCACAAACAAGGTGACATCTTTCTTATTTTAGACACATCTCTCATTCCTATCCATCCATGCAGCCATCCATGTCCTCTGATGCTTTTATTCTATCAACTTACCTATTAATTTCTCTAATTATTTAAACAAAATTATTTCCTGCCATCTGGTTGTCTGCCTGCTCACTCCACTGGGATTTGACTCCAAAGCTGGTGTGGCTGTTGTTCTCCTACTGAGATTTCTGCCTAAAAATCAGCTTTRGGGTATGTTTGAAGTCATTTTCCTTTAAGGAATRCTGCAGATAAACAATTCCCCTTCCYGACTAGCCATGACCTCCTCTTTGGATGCAAATTATAAAAGTTTTGGATGTAAATTATAAAATTATCTATGGATGTAAAAAAAAATTATCTATGGATATAAAAAAATAAAAATATGCAAATATTTTGCTGCAGGCTGGTGTCTAAGGCTAAATTTGAGGACAAATTTAGCTGTTTATCTGATGCTACATTTAGATTGGATATTGGGAAGGAATTCTTCCCTGGGATGGTGGTGAGGCCCTGGCACAGGGTGTGCAGGGATTCTGTGGCTTCCCCATCCCAGGAAGTGTCCAAGGTCAGGTTGGACAGGGCTTGGAGCAACCTGGGATAGTGGAAGGTGTTCCTGCCCATGGCAGGGGTGGAACAAGATGTTCTTTAAGGTCCAACACAAACCATTCCATGATTCCATTAATTTTGAGGGCTTCTGGAGAATCAATCACTTGGAACTACCCACAGACTCAATCTCTGKGAGGCCCAAGGAAGGCAGAGAGTTCTTAAACCACATTTCCTCATTTTTAGGGTACTAGGAGCATCTTTACAAGGGCCACTCTCTTCAGGGTGCACAGACACAAACTCTGTTTACCAGCAAGAAATAAAAAAGCCTCGCTAATAAATTGCTGCTCCCTAATTCCTCCTTCCTCAAGCCTCCTGGTTAATGATGAGATGAACTGTTGCTGTTGTATTACTCYGACATTTAGAGCACTCCGAAATTGGCACAATGTGCAAAATGGGAGAATTAAACACGGAGAAGGCAACGAGYGATGGCTGGGCAAGGAGGGGAGATGAGCCTTTGATGACTGCAGAGACTGACTGAACTTTTTCCTCTCTTTGTGATGTGCAGCTTGGCAGAGCTGGCTGGGCTTCAGCAGAAATGCTGCCACAGTGAGAGAAAAGGGCAGAGAAGAAGGGGATGCTGTTTACACTAAAAAACCCAAAGTTGTTACAGATAAAGCACTAAATATTAAGCACTAAATATTCTTGTTTAGGAATCACATGGCTCAGACTGAGCTAGAAGAAATGCAGATTGCATTTTTTTTTCATAGAATATGGAATAATTTTGGTTGGAAGGGGYCTTCAGGATCATTTATTACCAACCCCCTACCATGGGCCTGGATAAGAGCAGGCTTCTCTTCCAAGCAATTAATTATATGAACAGAAAGRAAGTAGCAGAGAAAAAGTTTAACAGCAGCAAATAATAATAATAATTATAAGGAAAAAAGCCTTCTAAAGCTTTTGAAAGATTCTGATTTGCACAGAGGGTAGCTCATGGTGTTCCTGTAGCTGATACTTTCTGACTTACCAGGCAAATTGGGKTTGCATGGCAAATTTTGGGTAGTGAATGGCTTCAAGGATGATTTAGGTGAGAAGCTGCCAGAAGRTTTCCCAATGTCCAACAGGAACAGTGACTGCTGGCTCCAGGATGGATCTGCAACTGGCCAAGGTCAATCCTGTCAAGAATAGAAGGAACACCTCTGGGATAACAAATTTTATAAGGGGAAAAAAAACCAGACCTTTTTTTGGGCAAAAAACACGCAAAGAAAAGAGTGAGAGAAACAGCCCTGCAGACACCAAGGGGTGAAGAAGGAGGAGGGAGGTGCTCCAGCACCAGAGCAGAGATTCCTGGAGTCCTTGGCAAAGGATTCTTTCTGCTCTCTAACACTTTTCAGTCCATTTTTCAATCCATTACATCTTCAGTTGCTCCCTGGGAAAATATAACAAAAGCATTGTGGGTCAAGTTGAAAGGCAGGGAGAGATCATTCAGCAATTCCATCACGGGCAAACAGGCCCAACATGGGGAAATTAATTTTATTACCATCAAAATCAGATAAGAACACTTTCCCCCCCTCCCTTCTTCAAGGAAGGAAGGAAGAAGGAAAGAAAGGAAGGGAAGAAGGAAATAAACATTCCATATGTCTTGCAAGTTTCTCTGCCTTGCCTCAGCCTCCCCAAGGCTGTTAGGAAAATTCCATTGGCATTTCCATCCTTGGTTTCCATCTGCAGCTACTCTGCTTTCAGTTCYTCTGCTTCTCCTGGTTGAGATGTCACTGAAGTTCCTGACAGGAGAAATAAAGATCAGCAGGGACTGACTTGTTCACCAGATCCGGCCCTCTGAAATTTCCAAGCAGATTGGACAGTAGGAAGAAATTCTTTGCTGTGAGGGTGGAAAATGYTGCCCAGAGAATCTGTGGATGCCCCCTGGAAGTGTTCAAGGCCAGGCTGRGGTTTGGAGCAAGCTGGTCAGTGGAAGATGATCCTGACCATGGCAGGRGGCTGGAACTGGATGATCTTGMATTACCAGAGAAGTATTTAGATGGGTTTAGTGTAATAATTTGTTATCTCTAATATATTCCAGCACTGCTGTGGCCCTCAGCTTCTTATTCCAGTTGTTTCCAGCTTCCTCTCTTCTCTGATGACTTCTGTTCACCCTTCCTTTTGCTCTCCTTGCCTCCCTGTCCTTGCTTCAGTGGAAATGCAATTCACTGTCCCATTAAATTTAACAAAATTTGATGCAACTTAATTCTGGCCTGTTTTCTGTGGTTTTTCATTCAACGCGCCCTAATTCAATCTATTTCGACTAACTGCAACACACTTAAATGCAATTCCAGGAATTCCATTAAAAATAATTTGCTGCAGAGGAAATAAATAGTATTTGCTCCAAACAACCACCAATCGATGGGATGTGATTTGCTTAAATGCAATCGCATCCAACAGAAGGAAATTAAATCAAAGCTATGCAGTGTGCTGCAATTAAAATTCATCCCTGAGAATCAGGTCAAAGTTTAATTACTGCCAGAGAGGTTTTATTTAGCTTTCTTGAATATATTTATGCCTGGGACAAATTAGTAGCCCTTGATATCATTGTGTATAACAYTGCCATTGATGGAACATTTTTGCTGTGATTTTGCACACGTTGACCCACGAGGTTCCTTCCAGCTCCACTTTACTGTGTTTTGTGATGCTTTTTTGTCCCAACAGCCTGCAATTGTTTCCCTGAGCTGCCATGGGATGAAATCCTGTGATTCCCAAATGCTCAGGTCCGTGAAGAGCACAGACATTTCCTGTTCTGCTGCCAAACATTCAGAGTCACCTCTCTCTGCTCCCTCCTCTTGAAGAGCAGAGACAAGGATTAAAGAGAAGCTGTTTGAGCATTTTGGGAAYGAGTCTGGCTTGATATTGGCCTTCTGTCAGTAGCTCATCCTGCCTCAGAGATTTCCAGAAAAAATGCCTTTCCCTGTGCATGGGACTTCATTTATAGAACCTGAACCGTGCCTGTCTTGGTTTGAAAAGGCAGGTGTCTGCTAAGGAAGACAGGAACATTCCTTGGAATGGAAAATGTAAACCCCCTCCCTCCAAATTACTATAATTTGGAAATTATGGGGTTCTCAGCAAAGATATGGGAGGAGGAATAAAATTAAAATAAAATAAAAATGCAGTAAGACAAAACAACACTGACAGAGTCAGAACAGGACCTGACACCCTGTGTGTCAGGGTGGTGGCACAGTCCCATCCCATGGTGGCTCAGCCCTCCTGCAGTGCCAGCTGTGGTTCTGTTGGAGCAGGGATCCTGGAGAAGGGGGGATTTTTCCTCTGAAGGTCCAGTGGTGGTGTACATTGGTCTGGTCTTCCTCTGGGATTCTAGTAGAGAAGAAAGCTGCTCCTCTGGGAATCCAGTGGGAAAAGGCTGCTGTGGTGTTCCAAAACCTCAGATTCTATCCAGGTAAGAATGCTTGGCTCCTCCCCCTGGGTGGAGCATCTCCCAGTGGGATGATGGAATTTTATCAGCCAGGCAGTGACACTCACTGGCCCATTAATGGAAGATATCTCCTGGAGGGAGGATTGGTTGTGGAAGAGATAAAGTCAACTGCCCAATTAACAGAAGATAACTGCCCCACCTCTAACAGATGGCAATAAAATACACACCCCCAGCAACATCTTGCATTTCCAACCTCAGCCAGTGCCTTTGCCTGTGAGGGAAGATAATGGGTSTGGTGTCCACTTCCACCAATTGTGGTCCCAGCTGGAGGCAGCTCCAGAGAGATTTGCCTGAGTTTGTTCAGCAGCAGATTTTGGAAAAGGGCTCATCTCCTTTGGATGACATGGGAGTTTCCTTGTGAATGATTTGTCTTGAATTAGATACAGAAAACAACCCTAGATTAAGTGGATTTCTCTCCTCTGACTCAGAGGACTGGTTGAGATTTAAGTTTCACAAAACTGAGTGCATTTGAAAGAATATTTTTCTTTTTGCTCCTGTTCGCCTTTTGATGAAAGGTGAAGGTCTCTACCTCCCAAAATTTATATCAATTTATTATTTTCTTCTCTAACTGGACCAGAYCTTGAAATCTTAATTCAAAAACACAATAAAGGCCTGAAAGAAACATTACATCCTTATAATCTATACGTTGTGGTCTGATTCATATAATGTACAACAAAAATGAAAAGGGAACATCCAAATGCACCAAAGGAAAAAAATTCTATTTGAAATTCTTCCTTTAAAATTCATTAAAAAACATTGCGAATAAAACACTCCTGGAAAACATTTCAGTGTTATCTTGACCACAGACAAAAGTGAATTCAGCTCTGTTTTAGTGGGAGATGGGTTTTGTCATGACTCAGAAGGAAAAGAAAATCAYAAGTTTTGCCTGTAGTTTGTCCCCTTTTAGTTTTGCTTCCTTCATGCAGTGATTTGTTCATTTTCTTCCTCTTTCTTCCTACTCTTGATCGACAACTTACAAAGCAAGGACTTGGCTTAGACCTCACAGAACATCTTTGAGAAAAAAAGAGAAAAAAAAATGCTTTGAAGCTTCGTTATGCTTTTGCAGAATTCTGGAATCTTTTTGCATGGCAAGGTTTTAATTGGGGCTTCAGCTCAACACACCCAAATCAATTACTGRGGGRAAAAAA
>NDFG01000695.1:21553-82956 GCA_002167245.1 Sporophila hypoxantha
AAAAAAAAGAAWAGYAAAAAGYCCCTGCTTTCCAGACTTCCTGGGTAAATTGACACTGTAAAAAGCAACTCTGGGTCAGACTCATTAGTTTTGCAAATTAGTGAGCTCAGCATTACACCAGCCCCAACAAAATAAGGTTAAAATGTGTTGGTTTAATTAGATTCTCTTGTGCTATTTTTCATGGAAAGTATCAAAATATTAACAAAATCRGATAAACTCAGATTTCCTCCAACCAAATTGCGCAAATTAACAGGGTTTTGAAGGTCTCTGTAAAATCACTGAGCACCACAGGGATGTGAAGGTGGGGAGAAATGTTCTCCCACTTTCTGGGATCAGATCAAGTTTGTGAATCACATTAATTTCTCCTCAGGCCAGAATCTCACATTTCTGGTGGTTTGACACTCATTATCATTTCCTGTTAGCATTTGTCTCCCCATAATGAGCTGTGCAGTTCTGAGGGAGAAGTGGAAAGTACAGGAATGATTAATATGGTAAAAAGGCAGATTTACACTCATTATTTCCTTCTGGTTGGCCTCAGGTCTACCTCGGACAAGAATCTTGTTGTGCAAAGTTCTRTAAAAACATGGGACCAGAAGTGAGGTCCAACCACAGACCTGAAAGAAGAATAGGTAGGAAAAAATTGAACTGTATCAGGAATTTCAGCCTGGTTGGGTGAGAGATTCCCTTTGATTCAGGGATTTGTAGGGTTTCCCTACTCACCCAGGTTCAATTCTTGTCATTGAAGTGGTCTGGATGGGCACAGAGTAAAAAAAAACAGAGTAAAATTCACTTTCTTGATTCTGTGATGCTATGGGAGATGGGTGGTTTWGAGCCCATTCTGCATCAGGGAGAGAAAAAGTTGACATTGAATAATCTAATCCCCCYTTCCAGCTGCTGCCACCCCTGTCAGAATAGACAGTCCTAAATCCCCTGTGCCAAAACGCAGGGAATCATGGATTCACAGAATCATGGAATCACAGCGTGGTTTGGGTTAAAAGGGACTTTAAGGATGATCYAATTCCAGTCCCTCTTCTGTGGGCAGGGACACCTTCCACTAGAGCAGATTATTSCTGATTTTATGAGGTTCCACCTTCACTTATGGGCTATGAAGGTCCCATGGTAACTTTTCCAAAATCCCTCTCAGTATTTCCCTTTAATCTCACCCTTTATCTTGTAGCCTTACACAACAGCAAGGATTGTGTATTTCTCATTTCAGCCCCTCTTAGATTAAAGCCACAAGGATCAGATCCACAAAAGTATTTACAAGACAAAGGATTTTAAAAGGGATTTAGCTCCTTAAAMAGGAATTAAGTGTGCAAATACTTCTCTGGATTTCTGAGACTCAGATATGGCAGCACAAAGTGATTTATGAAGACAACAGAGAGGCTGGTTAATCAAGGAGACGGGGAGACAGCTGCTCCTTGCTTTTTTTTTTTTTTTTTTTTTTTTTTTTTTAATGGAGCTTCCTGGAAGAGATTCATCCACATCCATTCATTCCTTCTTCTGCCCTAATTTTCTTTTCCTTGTTTTTAGGATCATTCCAGCATCCCACTAAGCAGTGATAGCCTTTGCTAACACCCACCAATGTCAATGACACATGAGCACCAGAGAGGAAATAGGAGTTTGTGTATTTATTGCACCACCAGTTCTTGGAGACCTCCTAGTTTATGCAAAACCAGCCAGAATTTGCTGTCTTTTGGGGGCTGAAGCTCATGAAAAGTTCTAGGAGGTAAAACCTTGAGGAGACTCTTCTGTAGGAGGCTCCAGGTGCACCCCATCCATGGAGCACATCCCTCATCCTTGCTCTGGGACCTGGGAGTTGGCAGGTCCCAGAATATTTCTCTTGCAGTCCTGTTTTCTAATCAGTGTGCACATGGAAACCACCCTGGCTCAGTCCTAAAATGACACAGGCCAAGTGTACATCCATAACCCGGTGGCTTTTCAGCAGCTTCAACAAATTAACAAATTAAGGGCTGCTGCTGAAGGCTGGATGTTGTTAAAGAGGAGCTTCCTTTGAATAGTGGGAGAAAACCAACCCAGGTTTCGTTTCAAACCTTGCAAAGCCCTTCTGAGAACCTTGTCTGACCTACATAGTTCAGAGCATGAAATATCCACAAACTCTCCCATTTATTTCTCTTAAACTGCATTGAAAACTTTTCTATTCTTTCCTTTTTTTTTCAATAGAGGAATACATAATCTTCCCCTAAAGAGAATAATTGATGAGAGAATTTATCACGTCCACCGCTTGTCTGCTGTGAAGGTTGATTTAACCTCATGATTTAAGATGTACATCTCCAATTCAGTTCTAATTTTGCTGACTTGAATTTCCAGCCACTGGAACTTGTTATGCCCTTTTTTTTTTTTTTTTTTTTTTTTTTTTTGCTTGGCTCAAGAGCAGCATCTGATAAGTAATTAGAAGCTGTAATCGAGTCATCTGCTAAGCTCCGTTTCACTCCACTGAAGAAATCATGTTCCTGATTATCACTGAAGGRCTCATCTTTCAATTTCAGATCAATCTCCCATCACATGTCCAAGCTATTCCAACAGCTTCACAATTATTTTTGTTGCCTTTTGAAGAACAACCAAAAAAATTTTAAAAAGAGGTATCTATCTATACATATATATATATCTTTTCTCTGGCCATGTTTTCTATTTCATAAGCTGTCCTGAATTATAGTTTTTTAAAAGCAGGAATAAAAAAAAACCCCACATCTTTGGTGAAAAAAAGAGAGCAGGAAGGTAGAATAGTGCTAAGCAATGACAGTCTTTGACCTAAAATAAAGGTGCCTAAACAGGAATAAGAGATGGCAGATGTCTTATGAGAAGGAGGACTTTTTTTCCCAATTTCCAGCTTTTTTTTCTGTGCAGGATTTCTCCTGGTTTTTCTGGCTGGCCTGATGAATAACCTCTTTACTGTTTGACCTCACAAATATCTGAGTTGATTCCTGTGCTTTCCAGAAAAGTGTGTCTGTTCAGATCCCTGAGAAAACTCTTATGTAGATATGTAAATCACAGGAATCCAACTAAACAACTCTTTCCCTACATTAATCATATCCTAATCTCACATTATAATGTCAGAAATCTTCAGCTTTTATGCATGTACCAAACCCCCAGTGATTAAATAGAGTTCACTACAAAATAGCATCTGCATAATTGCTTTTATCTTCTTTCTGTATGGTTCTGTGATGCACTCCATGATTTTCAACTTTCTTTCCCAAGAAAAAAGCACTATTGCTTTCCAACTGTGTTGTYACAGTGCTGGTGGATGTAAAAATGTGTTTATCAGTAATTCAGATTTGGTTGATTATTTGATACCTCCTGTAGTTCAGCTGTTTCTTGAGGTTGGGTAATTGGCCTGCATGGCCTATAAAAATGCCCTAAAGATTTCTTACATCTACACCTCCCTCTTCCCATCACCAAAGATGATTTTGACACCAAACTGTGCTGTTTTTATAAGTCAAGGTGGCACAATTCCCTCCCACCTCATTCTTCTTTTCACCTGATCCTTCTTGTTCTGTGGTGGACACAGGGACATCGCACATCTGGGGAAGGAGCTTTTTTCCCTTCCTTTTTCCCCTTTTTAATTATTGTTTCTAGCACATAATTCAATTTACACATCCTCTCTGCTTGATTGGCTTTTACCTTTGCAGCTCTGACAACAGATTGGTAAAACTTGACCTTAATAGCATGAGAAATATTCACAACACTTAGAGCTGTGCAACATTTCTATTTCTATTTCTTTCTCTTTGGGGATCAGATACTGACTAAAGCTGGTTTTAAAACATCAACCCTTCCACTCCAGAGGATATGAGAATTTTTACCATAGAAAAAATCAAGCTTGATCTTTTTGGGGGGAGAAGAATTTTTTTTTTCCTTGTGGAATAAAGCAGCGGTGCAACAGGCCACCAGGGATCTTGTGAAATCTCATTTCTCAGAAATCTTAAGGGTTGGAGGCTGGATGAGGAACTTCCAGACATCTTGTCCAGCTTGTAATTTTGGGATGGGGAGCTCTAAATGTAATTCAGAATCAAGCTAGAGCTTCTGCCTGGATATTCAATAATTCCTGTGTCCTGATGCCACAGTTTATCACTCCACGAATCCCACTCCAGGTTTCCCCATGTTTTCTTCTGTTTGATTGTTCTTTGAGGTTCAGATCTGGTTCTCACCAACTCAGACCTACCCTGCASCCTCTCAAATCCTTTTTAAATCCTACTGGCATCTTACCAGTACTTCTAAAGGTGGCTAAGGGAAAAATCTCCTGTCTGGACAGTGAAGAGATCCAGAACCTTTCCACTGTACAGGGCAAGAGACAACAATGCCTGGGGTGATTCAGAGCTGCTTTAGGCATTGGAAGGTGCTYTAAGATCTCTCTGAAATCTTTTCTTCTCCAATTCCTTCCATGAGCTGTGTGCTTCTGACATGAGAGATTTGACAAAGGAAAAAGAAATGATTCTTCCACCCCACCTTGGTGTAGGTTTGAACCTGAATTATCCACRCAGAACACAAGSTGCAGCTKCACCATCATTTCCAGCCACAAAGATTCAAACAGACACAGYTCAGCCCAATAATAAATAGGAGAGTTTAGGGCTAATTATAACAGGCCTTTTAATTTCCATCTGGAGTCACAAAATCAATGGAAACTCCTTGCTTCATTAAATAATTGCAGTTGCCAATAGCTGGAGCTGTTCCATTTGCAGATGTGCTAAAACCCTGTTTATTTAGTGGTTATCTTGTTCCAAAACCCTTTTTTTTTTTTTCCCAAGGAATGAAGCCACAAAGCTGCAGAGAAAGGGGGGACATGAGGAGGAGGGAACATTTTGGGCTGATGTGAAAGAAATAGGGTTTGTACTGCGTTTTCCTCCAAAATTCAAATGTGATGGTTCTTCCTCCCTCTACCTCTAAATCTCTGTGCATGGAGAGATGAAGGCAAAGTAGTTTTGGTTTAAGTGGGAGAAAAATTTAATTTTCTTGGCCAAATTCTTCATGGGGTGAGAGCAAAATTTGAAAATGAAGTCACAAAGGTTATTCTGGTAGCCATGGGCTAAATAAGATTCTGGAGGTGAAGAAATGAAGGAAAACTCATGTAAAAAMCACTTTTTTTCCCTTTACAAATCTGTTTTGTGTACTGGAAAAAAAAAAAAGACAGACCAGTAGCATGACTTGAAAGCCTTCAATTGCTCCTCTCTGCACAAATCTGTCTTGTCATTTGTTATCTTTCTTCTACTGACTTGAAGTGCTCAAAATTCATTTAATCTTCTCAAAAAATCCAATTGGATTTGTATGTTTCTGGAAATTTTATCTTTCCAGGKTAGGAGGAGACAGTAAAACCTTCAACTGTTGAAGGTTGGACTTGTGGTTGTGTATTGGACTTGATGATCTTGGAGATCTTTTYCAACCTTAATGAGTCCATGATTCTATTAAGAGGAGTGGATTAAAGGAGATATTCAACAAACATCTGGAATTTGCTCTGACAAATAAACTTCAAGTCTGAAGACTGATAATTTATGGATAAATTAAATTTTTCCCCTAACTCCCAGGAAATAGGAGTTGTAAAGGTGAGCACCACCAAGGGGAATGGCCTTCAGTGAAAGTGAGGATGAAATTGAGTTCCAACATTAAAGCAAAAATGGAGCTGTCTCAGGCTGTGGGATATTCTGCTGGCTGGAGACACTGGTGRCTTRTGCTCATTCTCTGCTCTCTTGAAACCRAAATTCTTCAGGAAAACAGCCAATTATGGAGCTTCTTCAAAAGTTTCCCTTTGGTAATGAACAGCCTGATGCCTCCCAAACCAATCCAAGCCGCAATCTGTTCTCCTGCTGAGCTCCAAGCAAGTAATCAGGGTTTCTCGAGGTGTTTACACTGAATTGTAACAAAAATCTATTAGGATTAAGTGATGRCTGAAACAAGCTGAACTGGGAAAAYGGACAGYAGAGTCTATCAGCTTTTCCACCTCCCATCCAAATATTTATGAATCTGGTTTTTAGCAGCACCAGCTGGCTGGGAGCTGCCTGAATATGTGGATGTCTGAAAATCTTAGGTTCATTCCCTAAGATATGGATCAAGGCAGATGCATCATTACATATAAGAAGAAATCTTTATTTTTGGGAATAAAAACTGGCAAAACACTGGGCATAAACAACATGAGCACTTTAATCAAATTTTGACTCACATATCTTGCAACAAAATAGAACACCTGACATTTTCAGGGAGTAGCCAGGCTATGAGGGTGGAACCAAGGAAAGTCAAGGAGTATCATGTTGGAACAAAACAGACAAGKGTCACCTTAGCATCAACAGCTTGGAACAGCCAGGAAATATTCCCTGGTTTGCAGCTTAAAATGAACATTTCGGTTGTTCCATTCACAGTGTGCCTAAGGCAGTCTGTAGTGAAGGGTATTAAAGCATCTTTTAAAACACTTTTCCTCCAAAAATCCTTGGCTTTGAGGGGACCTTGAACAAAAAGTGAATTGGAAACAAGAAGAATTATGTAGCTGAATTCAGGTTCTGTCTGARCTGTTTCAAATGTATGGAAATGKAAGAGGAGGCTTCATTCTTTGCCAYGGGGAAGGGAATTTGCCAGCAGTGCTTGCAGCTGATGTTTGGAAGAGAGGTTCAAGACTTATCAATGTTCTTGAGTTTTGTATTTGCTCTCCATCCATCTMCCAGAATCCATCATATTTTTGGTCATGGTCCTGCTTTGAAAGGTTTTTTTTGGTAGAGGCTTTTGGGTGATTCTACATGAGTTCATAGAATCATAAATTCATACAATGATTTGGGTTGGAAGGGACCTTAAAAATCATCTCATTCCAACCCCCTGCCATGGGCAGGGACACYTCCCACTATCCCAGGTTGCTCCAAGCCYCATCCAAAATGGTCTTGGGCACTTCCAGGGATGGGGCAGCCACAACTTCAGCAGAGAAAGGACATATATTGAAAGGAGGGCAGTTGGAAATGAAACTGCAAATATCCACTGTGTGGAATATTGCACTCAAGAAGGAAGCAGACTGYGAGGACTGGGGACTGATAATGATACCCAGAACAGGGAGAAATCCAAGTGTATATCAGACCTTAAAGAGCAGAAACAAGAACACAGCAAATTTTGGGAGCATCTTGGGTTCCTTACCTTTTTTATGTGTGTAAGTGACTGAGACCAGGCTGGTTAAGGCCTGGTGGAAGATTCCCTGTTCACAGTAGGGGTTTGGAACTCGATGATCGATCCAAAACAAATAATCCAATCCAAAAGATTCCATTATTCTATGCCTCTGTGACTCTGTGACTGCAGCTCTCATACTCTGAGGCCTGGGTAGTTCCAGGTCATCTCAGCCATGGCCTGGTGAAGCTGCCTCTCTTCTCCAAACAGTTTTTCCCATTAAAACAAGGAGCTTTTCTGTCCCCTCACAATGCACAAGAGGAGACTGGGAGCTGAGTGTTGTTAATGCCAGGCTGTCCACCCATCCAATCCTTGTGCTCCCAGCCTTGTCAGTCTCACAGGTGTGTCTGGGCCGGATTAACTCGAGTTGCCCAAGCAGAGCTTTAAAACTGACCCTGTTCAGTGAGCAAGGGCACTCAGCCTTGCAAGGACAGATGGTGCAATTAAGGAGAGCAGCTCTGCTGCCACATTCAACATGGTCACCCTCACTTCCGTATGTGTCCTGTCATCTGAAGAGGGCTGGAGGCCAGCCAGACATCCCTGTGTTTGTGTTTCCTTGGCAGATACCACTGGAATAAGATTAAACAGCTCTGCTAGACCCAAAGATTGGTTCACCTGCAAGGCTAGTGGTGAGATGGTGACCCTCATCTCCTGCAGACCAAACAGCCTGAATTTGTGTCCACTTTGGGCTTCATTTCCCATCTTTACTACTCTGTGGGAGCTGAGGATCAGTGTAAATGAACATGGTGTTCCTCTTTTTGATAACTGAGCTGAAAATTCCCCCGTGCCAGAGAAATAATCAAGGAATGACAGCTCGGAGCAAATGTAGTTCAGCAGCCAGGTCAAGGATAAGGATGAGGGACAGCTGTGGASAAAGATGAGGAATTTTGAGGATACCCCARTGGGATCCTGRGATGCATTGGGAACAACATTGCCAGCAGGTCAAAAGGTGCTTCTGCTCCTCTGCTMAGCCCTGGTGAGGCACATCTGGAGTGCTCTGTCCAGTTCTCAGAACAGGAGGGACATGGAGCTCCTGGAATGGGTTCAGTGGAAGGCAGTGAAGGTGATTTGGGACTGGAGCATCTSTGCCAAGGAAAGGCTGAGGGAGCTGGGGCTGTTCAGCCTCGAGAGGAGACACAGCCAAGWGAGGGAACCTCATCCCTGTCTGTCYCTGTCTGCAGGGRGGGCTCAGAGAGGGCCCAGGCTCTGCTCTGGGGGGCCCAGCAATGGCACAAGAGGARCAGGCAGGAACTGATCCCAGGAAATTCCRCCTGGACAYGAGGCAGAACTTATTYCCTGYKCAGTGACCAAGCCMTGAACAGAGATCAGAGARGGTGTGGAGTCTCCCTCACTGGAGATATTCCAGAGCCTCTGGACACCATCCATGTGCTCTGGGATGGCCCTGCTGGAACAGGGAGGTGGGACCAGATGCCCCATTGTGGTACCTTCCAGCCTGACCCATTCTCTGATTCCATGACTTTGTGATTTTGGAAAGCTCACATGYTTCTCTTATTTTGGCCCAAATGAGAATGAATGGATGGACACAACCCACAGACACAGGCCTGTGCCAGCTGCTGAACACTCACACATTTCTCCACCAGAAGGCAGAGAAAAGCTCAGGAATCTTTGACCAGCTGGTTTTCGTGCTGGGAAACAAATCTGAAAATATAGTCTGGCAGATAAAGCTGCAGGAGTGTAAACAAGGGACAGAACAGTCAGATGAAGATTGAAATGGATCAAACAGATCAAAYAATGGTCTTGTCTGTGGGAAAACAACACTTTGGGGGTCAAACTTGGATTCAAAACTAATTAGAACCTATGTTTCAATGCCACAAGGACAACTGATGTGAAGACCAACAGAGAAACTGGGTATTAGAGCATCTCATACCATTAGGTTCTCCCTTAAGCTGGCTGGTTTGCTCATTTTGCCATGGTATGTTTTGGAAGTGATAAAGGTGTTATTTGAGGTGCTGGAAAGGGAAGTTTTCCATTATCATTAGGGGAAGGACACTGGTGATTGCTCGGGAGCACACGTAAGGGCAAGCAGGATGATTCAGGGAACTCGTGGTCTTGGTTATGAGAAAATATTATCCAGATATGACCTTTAGTTAGATCACCTCAGATGAATAAAAACACATCCTGCCTCTAGAAGATCCTGGAGGCACAGCCATGGGGAGATCTCCAGGACTTTTCATGGCAGTAACTAATTCAGAAATAAGACCTGATAGGTGAAAGAGGGAGGAGGTTGTCAGAAGCCTCAGGAATCCTCAGGACAAATCACAGGGAATTATTTTACAGCAAATGCCACCATACCAAAGGCTCTCATACCACCTGCCTCAGACAAGAAATGAGCTGGCTGGTGGCCACATCAGCCCAGAATGTGACTGCATGGGACTTGTAATGCACTAATGATTTGTTAGGAAACTTGATTTAATTGTCCTGAGGCTCAGGGCTTGGTRGAATCAAAGGTTGGCCTTAAAGCCCATCTGATTCCATGGGCAGGGACATATCCCATTATCCCAGGTTGTTCCTAACCCCATCCAAGCTGGCCTTGAACACTTCCAGGGATGGGGCAGCCACAGCTTCTCTGGACAAGCTGTGCCAGGGCCTCACCACCCTCCCAGGGAAGAATTTCTTCCTGATTTCCGATCTAAACCCACCCTGCTTCCATTTAAGTCCATYCCCCCTCATCCCCTTGGTGACAGTTCTGGTGAAAATCTTTCAAACACAAATCAGTTTTTGTTCTGGCAATATTCATGAAAGACTTTTAATGTTTCTCCACAAATCATCTTGGGAAAAAGTGGAGATTTTGCCTTCTCAGGTTTTTTCCTGAGGTTTTATTACCCAGCTGTCTAAAAGTCCAGAAGAGATGAGAACAGTTACTGGTAAAGAAATGCATCTTTCCAAGATCTCCGTGTCTTTTGTTGCAAGTGGTGCAGGGATTGAAACATTTATTGTTTTCCTGCAAGTTCAGATCCCACAATTCCCCATAACTCTTATTCTGACTGCTTTACAGCAAAATTCAGCCTTGAGAGGGATGTGTTGTTCCCTGAGATATTTAATGATTGCTGAGCACAGGTAAATGTTTCTACCTGCCATAAAGTGGGGTTTGAGCAGCCATCAGCAAAAATTTGCAATTTAACGCCTCGCCAAGGCATTGTTTAATTGACAGTAACTCTCTGAACTCAACACTGCAATAYTGAGGAATTAGACAGGAGAACAATTTGTGGACAACAAGTAAGTGCTGAAGCCTCTTCCTCTTCAGCTGTCTTGTCCCTTCAGGCTGTCATTCAGAATAGTCCCTCATCTCATTCTCCTCCACTGCCTTGGCTGGGTTCACCTTGGAAGGGCTAATTAGCTACTTGTCAACCACTGTCTCCTCCTGAGTCCTGAAAAGGGGAGCTAAAATCAATTTGTCTTTCCAGCAACATCAACCAGGAAGGAAGGAAGGAAGGAAGGAGAAGGCAGGCAACAGAATGAGTGGCAGGGAATAGTGAAGCCCCTGAAAATAATTATACCAAGAACTTGGACGAGTTTCTATCAGTTTGATGAGGAGAGTCTGGACTGAGTTATTCTATTTMAAAGAGAGAAAGTGAGGCACAAAATGGATTTACTCATGGTCAACCATCAGCAGGAAGAGGAGTTCATGGAAGTTTTTGTGGATAACTCCACTGGCACTGCTGCATTCAGTACCTTGGTCCCAGTTATAGGGAGGTCCTTCCTGAGTTTAGGTGAGAGACCTGAACTGCAAAGCCCACAAAGAAAAGGGATTTCTGCTACAGAATCATGGAATTAGGTASTTGTTAAGGTTGGAAAAAACCTTCAGGTCCCACCTTTGACCAAATACCACTGCGCCCACTAAACCAAAAAGCAAAGTGAATATCACAAAGTGAATAGAGACYTGAGCATCCCAGAGATCCACTATGAAAGGCAGGATGCCCAGAGAAACCAGCTYAATTCCCAAAAAACACCTACTAGTTAATTTTTTTTTTATTATTCTTGAGGAAGTTTTAGAGGTGCCATAATATCAGAGTGCTTTGGGYTGTTGGATTCATTTTGTGGAACTCTCTGAGGTCAGAGAATTTTCCAGTTGTTTGGGTAAAGAATTTTCTAACAGTCCCCAGACATACTGTATTTTTTTAGGGAATACAAGCAATTGGCCACTCCAAGAAAAAAGGCAGTTGCATTTCATGGAATGCCATATATCTACAACAATAAAATTCATTTTTCTCTAGGTGTTTTGCCYCTGTTTTTTTCCTTCATCCTACAAGTCCTTATGGAAAGTCACTTCAGGAAAAAAAAATAACTTTGAGGAAATTGCTAATACTGTTTAATACCTGGCTCACCACATCCAGGAAACCTGCTGTGCCATTGTCAGTGGATTTGAAATGGGTATTAACTCCAATTTTTGAGATTTCTGCTACTGGAAATCATTATTTTTAAGCATAAATATTTCCCAAATGGATGATTTTTGTGCAAATTAATTACTTGTTCCCGTATTATTTACCACTGGCCCATTTTCCTCAAAGGAAAACAAAAAACCCTCTTTCCAAAGGCTTCTAAACAGTGATAATTAATATATGGCTTTTCTGGGGCTCAGTTTGTTGCTGGGTTCAATTAAATCTCAAGGTAACAGAACTGTTCCAGCTTCAAAAAGCAAAATCCTTGTAGATGCTCCCAGGAAGGCTMCAAAGCCAAATGGGAATTTTGAACTGCTCTGCTCTGTCTGGACTTTGAGGTAAGGCTGCAGGCAGGATTTTCTCCAAATTTGGACCTTTTTTGGTCACAGATTTCAGGTGCTCTTCATCTTCCAGAGGATTTGGCTGTAGCACCACAGCCAGTGCAAGGAAAGTGCAAAGGGCCACATCCACCCACCCCTCCCCCAGGTAAAACTTTTTCCTGTGCCTTATTTAGAGTCTTCCCTGCCCTATTTAGGTACTTCCACAATAACTTGCAAAGTTGGAGAGGAAGAGACAGGGACATTGAGCTCATGCAAGATGGATGGTTGCATTTGTGAACAGGAATGGAGATTGCCCCGCTTATTTCCTCTGGAGAGGTTGAAAGTGCCTCACACCCATTTAATCTTATTTTTAACTCTAAGTGGGGGCCTGAATTGCATTGCTTTCAATGGGAAATGAAAAGTGTTTCAGTTTCCTTGCTGAATAGGAAGGAGTCAAGCCCCAAATCTGGACATTAAATTCRAAGGCACTGACAAATAAAGGATGGGATTTATTGTTTTCTTTTTTGATCATTTTGCTTGTTCACTGGATGTCACCCACTGAGTGTGATACATAGGACAGATCCACATCATATTTAAGGCCTCAAACTGGGCAGCCTCCAAAGGCTTCTGGTTCTGTTTTCATGTTTTGGCGTGCCTGAGAAATCTCCATGATTTAGGCAGAATATCTGGTACARACCCATACTTGGTGCACTTTCAGCTTCCACCACTCCAGCTTCTCTGTGTGCAAGAATTCCTGGGCGTATCCAGAGTTCTGACCTGAATTCAGACACTCTGGGCACCTGACCCCAGACACCCCCAATCTGCCCTTCTCCCTTGTAGGTCACACACATTCTTCCAGGTAGGTGGCACCTCAACTTGTGTAAGTCTTGGGACCTTTCAGGAAGCCCTGAGACCTTTCAGGAAGCCCTGAGACCCTCCAGGGTGAGGTCCCCTTGTAGACCCTAAATTTCAGGTGTTTACAACACATGTTTCTTCATCTGAGGCAGCTGATCTTGTTCCCACTGTGGGAAAAGGAGGTGCAGTCAAGAGAATCAGAGAATTCMCCCCTGGCCAACCCAAGGACCCTCATCTTTTTCAGGATAAGATGAATTCTGGAATGGTCGGGGTTGGAAGGGACCTTCAAGACTGCATAGCTGCAACCCCCCTGTCATGGGTGGGGACAACCAGAGCAGGTTGTTCCAAGCTCTGTCCAGCCTGTCTTTGAACATTTCCAGGGATGGGGCAGCCTCAGCTTTTCTGGGAAACTTCTKCCAGGGCCTCACCACCCACAGAGGGGAGAATTTCATCCCAAAATCCAATCTAACCCTGCCTCCTCTCAAATTAAAGCCATTCCCTGCTTGTCCTATCACCCCTTTTAAGAAGGACAAAAYCTATTCCCCTGACATCTGTGCATCACGTTCCAAAAGTCCATGACTTCTTCATCTCTTTCATTTATATGAGAGTTGTGGATGTTGCYTTTCAAGAAACCCTCTCCATATCCCTACAAAAAGCATAACTTTCCAGACTCCTTGTGGTAGTTCCTGATCATTTGAGGATGGTGGGGATCCCTCCAAGAAGGAATTTTGAAGGCTTCCAGGGYTGGTGACTGCACCACTCCCCTGGGACCCTGTTCCAAAGCTGATCCACTCTTCCAGGGGACATGGAAAGCTGTGATACGTTGGGACCACTCCAGATTGGTCATAAACCAACCTCTGACAGCTGTGGCTCAGCTCATCTTGCATTCCAAGGGCAGTGCAGCAGCTGGATGGAGCAGGAGGCTCAGTCCTTACAACTGTAATTTATGCCTTGACATGTGGGGAAATCTGGGCAAATTATGATTCTTCTACTGCAGGTGTGACCTGTTCGAGCAGGACCCCACTTTTTGGGAAACTGAATTGTCTGAATGACTTTGTAGATGGTGCTTGCTCCAAACCTTGGAGCACCATCTACAAAGTCATTCAGACAATTCAGTTTCCTAAAAACTGAATTGTGTTCAGTGCCTAAACTAGAAACATGTCTTTTGATTTCTCTTAAGTTATGCTAAAATATACATTTTGCATGGAGAAGGGAAAGCAAATTAACAAGGCAGAATTCTGAAGGAATATTCCTTGTCTGCAGCAACTATTTCAGGTCTGGAATAACTGGAATGCTACAGCTTCCCTCCTCTGAATGGGTCTCAAAATCTCCAGATCACTCCAGTTTCATGGCATTTCTAAAGAAGAAATAGTAAAAATATAGTGATTACTGGTTAATAAAAAGATATTTGATAGAAGTGATATGGCAGSTTTGGCAGCTCCAGGACTTCACAACGCTTTGTATTCACAATGTAAAGCATAAAAATACTCCTGGTCTAAACATGTGAACCTCAAACCCACTCACAAAGCAAAGGAAAACCCAAAACAATCCTGGCTAAATGGGTGAGCAGCCACTGCTAGATTTTATAGCCACCTCTTTGTAAGATCTCTGTACCTTCAAGCCCTTTGTTATGCATTTTTATCTCAAATTCCACCTAATAATGAATGTCACATCTCTTCTTGGTGTATCCAGAAAAACTCCTCCCACTCTTTCCTTCTCACCACTTGGTCCAACCAAGCAAACCCACTCTGATCTGAGAGATTCTTCCCAGGAGCAGCAGATGGAGTGTCACCAAATGTGCTACGTTTGCAATCTTGTCTTTCTCCCTCTTTGGTGTTTTTCTTCCCTCTTCTAACATTTGACAGAAACCAGTGTGAAAACAGGAAAACACGATGGTGTTCAGCCCTCTTTGAGGCTGTGAATATGAAATTTTATGGTGCTGGAGAGACAAAGGTCACCCTCCCTTCCCCTGTCCCACCTCCATTTACACTATAAATCTCTCCCTCATGTATAAATTGAGGAGTGTTGCTCACCAGTAACCTCCTTCCTCCAGAAAAGTTTTCAGCTCCCTTGTTTAAAACTGGATATTCACAAACCATCAGGAGGTTTTGTCTTATTTTCTAAAGGTGTGTGAATAAATTACCACAACTGAGGTGGAGCAGGCAGCACATGGGGACCTTTGAGTGGGAGGTGAATGCCACAAGAACGCTCTCATGCTGTGCTCTGATGTTGGTGCCCCACAGCTCATCCTTTAGGCTTCCATTCCAAGAAAAGCTGGGATTTTTGTTTATTATTATTATTATTATTATTATTATTATTATTATTATTATTATTATTTCCTGGTAATGTTTTGTAAGTCACAGCAGCAACACAATAACAGCGAGCTCAGCGTGTTCAACAATATGTAAATATTTTCCTGTGGGAAATGAGATAGAAAATTCATGTCCATGGATTTCAAAAGGTCACTTAGGCAGCAGTGTTTGAACACCAGCAATCTGCATCCCAGCTGCCTCTGGCAATAATTCCTGTTTAGGTGCTTGCYAGGCATGGAGAGCATGGGAAGTGAGGTGTGTAATGGGGATGGAAGAGGGATGGAGATGGAGGACAGGAGACCAAGGCACCAAACAGGAGAGGTGAGAAAGAGACACAGCAAGGAGGGTTCTTCAGACACAGAATTTGGTGGTCTGAAGTTATGATAAAGGCATTTCTCAAAATACTCCTCTACAAATGTCACTGTTTTTCTGTTCTGGGGCAGTTTGCATCTTTTGGAAAAAATAAAGAATCATGGAATGGTTTGGGTGGGAGGGATCTCCAAAAGGCACATTGTGGCATTTTTGGGGTGTCCTGTGAAGGCCCAGGAGCTGGATTCCATGATCCTGATGGGTCCATTCCAACTCAATATATTCCATAATTTTGTGATTCTGTGATCATCCAGCTCCAACCCCTGCCATGGGCAGGGACAACCTGGAAGTGTTGAAGGCTGGGTTGGATGGGGTTTGGAGCAACCTGGTCTAGTGCAAAGTGTCCTTACCTATGGCAGGGAGTTGGAGATGGATGATCTTTAAGGTCCTGTCCAACTCAAATTTTTCCATGATTTTATGATCATTTTTTGGGGTTTCCCATGGAGGAGGAGGCATTGCACACTGCGTCCTGTGCCTGATTTATTTTAAAAATGTTTTGCTTTGCCAGATTTCTTTCAGTTGACACATTTTATTTTCTTCGTTGMCTCTGATTTACATTTCCTACTCAGGCAACAATTCATGCACTTCTTTATGTTATTCATCCTTTGTCTTTAAGGCTGTTTATTTGTGATCGACTGCCATCAGCCCTCCTGAAGCAGACTGAAAAGATTAAGAGGTTGGAGATAACAAAAAGAAGAGCCTGTCAGAAGAGGGAAACCTTTAGYCTTCTTTAGCTGGGTGCAGAATTTTGGCTTGAAGTAGGTAAAATTAAAGTGGGTTTGTGTGTACATGTGGTTGGTGTTAGATCCCCTCCTCTGTGTTTCTGAATTCTGGGGAAGTGGAAATAATTCCWCCTGAATTTGCAGGGGTCAATGCACAAAGAGACACAGACCACTGAGTGGTGGCCCTGTGGTGGGTCACAAGAATCAAGATGGGTAGAAGGTGCTGACACTTCAAATATTTCTAAAAAATAATTTAAAATGTCTCTGTAAGATTCATTTTAAGGTTTTCTTTAAGCAGGTCCTGAAGTTAAAGTACCTAAGAGAGTGTGTTTGAACAGTGTGAAAATGTCACAGCATTTTGGGGGATACAAATCTTTGTTTTTCATCAAGCCCTCTGGCAAAGCACAGCACAAAGGACAGAAATCCCACATCAATGAAATGAGTCATTATTSCAACCACTTTTGGGCTGGGAAATGGAAGCTTGGACTTGCTCAGAGTGAGGAGCTTAAAGATCTTTCCAGTAACCAGGATGAGTTTGATAAAACCTGATTTTCCCTTCCTAAAGTCCTGAAAAAGAGCTTTTACCTCCCTCCACGTAAGTTTTAAAATAATGTCAATATTGAAATAACATCCAGGCTTTCCTGCCAGGTTTTCTCTTGGGCTTTTTTTCCTTCCTCTCTCATTTTCTCTCTTGACAAAGGCTCATTTGGTTTAAATAAATAATGTAATGGAACTTATGGAACTTTTATACTTTTTTTTTTTTAACTGAGGTAAGGAGAGGAAACAAATATCTCAAATTTATGACTTCTTGCTTTTAGGAGGGAAGTATAGAAAGTTATAAGTCACCTACACTGGAGTCAGTACTTCATCTTTTATCACACAGTTGAAGTACCACAGATTGGTCTCAAATATTTTCCTGCACATGGTCAGTTCCAGGTATCAGCCTTTTGTAGCACATTTTTTACTGATAACCACTTTGCACTGAACATTCTCCAAGTCCCTCTAGCATGGAAAATGGCTGTGCAAGGAAAAGAGGTTCAGCATTGCTCAGAATTCTTAATTYTTTTCCTGATAAAAAATAAGTGCTGCCCCCTTAGAATGTAGTGGCTCCATATGAAATAATGGATGAGTTAAGTGCTCCATGTTATGTCCCAAAGTCCTTCTAAGTTTTAATTTTCCACTTATAAAAACACAATAATTGAGATTAAGTTTCTTCCCAAAACCGAAGGATTTTGCTGTCGARCATGGCATTTTTCTGCAGACAGGAATTATTTACAGACACAAGAACTCCTGAAATAACTTTGTGGTTGCAGGGCCATCCCTCCATGGGTGCACACTGCATCCTGAGCTCAGTGTGACATCCACAATTCCCTTCCTGCCTCTCATCCTGTTATCATCCCWAGGTGGGCTCTGGGTGCAGCTCCAGGAGCTGTTCCAAAGGCAGAGAGCCCAACATTCCCATACCTTTTGTTCTAAACAAGAAATAGTAGAAATATAGTGATTATTGGTTAATAAAGAGATTTTTGATGGAAGTAATATGGCAGCTTTGGCAGCTCCAGGACTTCAMAACGGATTGGGAAAATCCTGGTTTGCCAAATGGTGACCCAGGCACGTGGAGTCTGATTTGCTCTGTTGACAAAGTGGGAATGCAGAGAGAGAGATTGATTTGAATTTGAAAAGAAGAGGGTTGTTTGGTGCTAATCCAGGCTCCCTGATACTGAAATGAGATATTTGGATTTCAGTGTCAGGTGTCTGTCTTGGCTGGCTGCCTCCTGCTGACTCGCTGGGAATGGAAATCCCTCTTTGCTTCAGTCCTGACACAGGCATGGAAATGTTTTCCAGTGGAAAGCCAGGGGAGATCTAGGAGCTAGGAAATCTTCCACCTTTTATTCCATGGGAGATTTAAACCTGTTCCCAGCCTGGATCCAGCCTGTGATGACACTGCAAACCTGCTTAAGAGCATTAGTCAGAATGCCAGCATTTATCCACTCAGCAATGACTCCTAATTCCCATTACAGGCAAATCCCCATCTCTCGCTGCAGCTTGATTACAACGGTGATTAATTTGAAAGTCAACATATTTACCCAAAATACAACATCATTAAAAAGACTAAACATAAACCTGCATATTTACAAATATCTTAACTTGACGTGATTAAAACAAACAGCCTCCTCTCTGCTTGTTTGGATCCAGGCAGATGAGCTTCTTATCCACCTTTATATTTTCATGTCAGTAGATGGCACTAGCATTTTCTCAATTTTTCACTGCAATATTAGATTTCCTTATGATGCTTCCTGCCCTCACTCGGGTTTTCAAAGGATGGAATTGCTCATTTCCAAGGGGATATTTTATCCTTAGTAAATATATAATATCACTCCAGTTTGGCTCTCAGCAAGTAAATCTTTGCATACTTCATAAAGCTTCAATGYCACAAGACTGATTTTTTTCCCATTGTGAAAACAAAATGAATTTAAAGTTTTCATTTCCATACTGATGGGATAGTTCACCAGGAAAACCCTGTAGGATCTCTGTGTAGGGTGCCTTAAAAATCTTATGGCTTTTACTCCATCATCACAGTGAAAACAGAAAGACATTGCTCCTTTTCAATTATATTTTTATTTGAAGAATGAGCAGTGGATTGCATGAAAAACAGAGATATTAAAAACTGTGAATAAGATTCTTGGTTTGTTTTACTCTACCCTCACAAATACACGAACTGGTGAAGCTTCCCTTTTCATACCAGCTCAGCTTTTCTAATTAAACCTAGACTTTAGGAAAACATATTTTAACATTCAAGCGGATGTTCTTGTAGCTGTCAGTACAGAGTCCTCTTGAATTAAAACAAAAATTCAGCTGGTCATCRCCATCCCAAACAATTTTTAGTTTCRTTTGTCTGTGCTTAGAGAGGATGTTGATGTGAACATCTCCTTCATKGTGGGAGAACCAATGGATTTGGAAATCAGAGGTAACAAGAGTAAAGAGGGCACAGATTCATTTTGTTGTCTTGCCAGAGAGACTTTGTAGGAACAGTGTCAAGAMAAAATGAAAAGTTTGCTGTCTCAGTTCCCCACATGTTCCTAAAAGCRATTTCTTCAACTTGTGAAGTTATTGGTGAGGATAAAGATAATGRCAGGAATTCTTTTCCYATTTCATAGAATCACAGAATGGTTTGGGTTGGAAAGGACCTTAAAAACCRCCTCATTCCAACACTTCCACTATCCCAGGTTGCTCCAAACCCTGTCCAACCTGGCCTTGAACACTTCCAGGGATGGGGCAGCCACAGAATTCCTGCATGACCTGTGCCAGGTCCTCACCACCCTCACATGGATGAATTTTTTCCTGCTATCTCATCTAAATCTACCCTTCTTCCTCTTCAAACCATTCCCCCTTGTCCTGTCCCTGGGGTGCTTTGCCACGTGTGCCACACATTGAACAGGATCCAAAGGAAACTTTGGTGAATCCGTCAGCCATGGAGTCTAATTAATAAACATGTAAATCTCCTGATATCCACATATTGGTCATGSTCCCAGTCCACACAGATTTAGCAAACAGTCACAAGTTAAATCAACGGCAGGTCAGTGATGGGAAAGTCCCCCTGGTGCTGTTCTGAGATAAAATCAGGTCATGACTCAGGAATTATGATGGGAACCCAAAGGAACAGGTGAGCCCCGGACCCCACGAGGTTTATTCTCCTCAAATCTCTGCATTACAGACAGATCTGTTTAACTCTGGCAGGTAATTGTCAGCTGGCCCAGGGCAGCAGCATTGTGCTGTTGCAATTTTATGCCTTTAACAATCGTGGTGCCTCCATTTATGAACACAGAACTAATTAACATGCCAGTTAAAACACCTGGGTTTTGACAGAGGGTCAAGGAGAAAGTGCAGGAATCAAACCACTACAATTAATTATGTTCACTTCTCAGAGCAAGGCACTGGTGTCCTGGGATTTTCTGCCTGTCTTCGTTGCCTTTGTTCATCTCCCTCCTTGGTAATAATGCAACACTTGTAGAAATTAATTTGGTGGAAATTGATTAAAGGTGGACATTGTTTGCCCAGGAAGGTAATTGTCTCTGRCACCTGGTGTTGGGAAAGATGTGCACATAGAGATGCAGAAAGGTGCATGTTAATCTTCTCCTCTCGAGCTGGAAGTGCTAGGAGGTGAATCAAGGGGCTGAAATCATCCAGAAAGCATGGAAAGGAAGAGAAATWAAATGCAGGCTACATGTAAGGAAATTGAGTTCAGCTGCAGAATCCAGCAAGAGAGAGAATTTCCACAGAATCATAGGATCAGAGAATGGTTTGGGTTGGAAGGGAGTTTTAAGACTGTCCAGTTCCATCTCTCTTAGGCAGGGATACCTTCCTCTGGACCAGGTTGTTCAGGGCCTTTAGCTCTTCCAGGGATAGAGAAGTCAGAGCTTCTCTGGAAAATTTCTTCAAGTGTCTCATTCCCTTCACAGGACAGAATTTTTTCCTAATACCTGACTTAATTCTACCCTCTTTCAGTTAAAAGCCTTGTTCTGTCACTAATTCCATAAATCTAAAGGATTATGCCTAACTGATCCAATTTAGTGAAAATCTGCTCATACTTGAATATTTGGTTCTAATTTCTGGGCATTAATATTTCCTGTAATTAGAGTTTTGACTCTGATCTTCATTTCTGCTCCAGTTTATGCAGGTAAGACTGTCCAGGGAACAGGTCAAACACATCTTGTGGTTCCTTCTGTAATAACTTGAATGAGAACAGGTTTTAATTAGTTATTTATTTATCCAGCCAGTCTGGAAGGTGTCCCTGCCCATGGAAGGGGGTTGGAATGAGATGATCTTTGAGGTCCCTTCTAACCCAAACCATTTGAGGATTCTATGATTTCTCCTTCTGATCTTACACCCCCAGATGATCACTAGAGGGGAATCTGTCCATCCAGATGGTTTCCCTGTTGTCCCATCAACAAATGAAGGAAAGCTCCATTCTCTTCCATCCGTTTCTCTGCCACTGAAGTCCTGGGTTTCAGCTAAAACCAAGGATTGCTCTGTGCCATTTGACATCACACCCAAGAGCTGATCCAAATGGATTTTAGCCTGGAAGTCAAGGATTAAGTTACAGACAAAWCACTGAGGCATGAAGAAGAAAATGGGAAAGTAAGGAAAGGTGATTATGGAAAAGCACACAGGGTAAAACCYAAGAGCAAAATTCCAGACAGGGAGTAAGAAAACCCTGTTCTGATAACAGGATCCCAACWGCCTAATAAAACTTCAGCAATTTTTTCCATTATTAGTGGAGTCTGAGATCATAAATGAAAAAACCATAAATGAAAAARTCRTAAATGAAAAAGAGAGCMRAGCAAAAATCAGAAAGAATAAATTRGGAATGCTGCATCTTCACRAGGGATTTAAGAAAATTTGCTCATCTCTCTCTAACATCATTTTATCTCTCTATTTCTTTAATATCGATTCTTTTTGTCAACCAGACAAATTATTCTGCAGTATTTTTAACACTTTTTCAGAGCACCATCTGTTTGCATGATAATTTCCCCCAAGTCCTTATAAGGGCTGTAATAATCCCTTCATGTTAACTTTTATTATTTGATTTCCAACTGCCTTAGCTCTGAAGGAACAGCACGGGGAAATGTGTGTATTAACAAATAGCAGTTTCCCACAATTCCTACAGAAATTAATCATAAAAAAAGGATTAAGTTTCAACCACTTCATCAGGGCACAGTATTCACACAGGTGTGGGTTGGACTCACGGGGACAGAAGTGCAGAGGAACAGAACAAGCACAGCCCAGCTCCAAAATAAGTTAAACTTGAATGTTTGGGAAAGAGTAAGAACAGAACAGGCAGAGATGATGCATCCTCGATTTTCTTCAATTTTCTAATAACTTCTAGTTCCATACCTGAGATTTTTGTAACTTGCCAGTTTATAATCAGCAACAAGAATCTTTTCTAAGTGTTCATTCAGCTTCAAAGGAYGGCTTGAACCCAAATTGCCACCTTACAGCTTTTGCTCTACCTATTAAATTGTCTTTATTTCAACTTGAAATTTTCAGTTTTTCCCTTTTGGTTCTGCCTCCTAAGGAGGTGAAAGTGAGTAGATGGGGCTGAGTTGTTGGCTGGGGCTAAACCACAACAAAATATTTTAAAAATCRCATCCTTTTGCTTGTTTTGTGTCTGTCTTCCAGTCATTTACTCACCAAGTTCTGGCAGAAGATGTGGTGAATGGCCAACCCTCACCCAGCTTCTCTAAAGGCTTCTGGTCTTCCAGCAGCAAAAAGGGGGACACAGATCTCTCATGGAAAGGACTGGAAAGATGAGATGAATGGAGCCGAAGAGGATACAAAAAGTATCCTCATAAACATAATGTATATGTTTATATGTGCAGTACTCAAATAATTCAGGCAATTAACCACAGACATCATAATATTCATCACAACAAGGGGACATTTGTTGTTGCTACAATATTTAAAGGGGTCCTCAACCTTCAAAACTACCAAAATCCCCTTCCAAATACTCCTCCCTCCTCTCACAAGGAAGATAATCCTGAATATACATCAGACCAACAAAATGCACCCACAGGGCATTGTTACAGCATTTGCCTCTGTCATACATGAAATTTGGACCCTGTGTCCTGGGTGTTTCCTTGTTGGGAGCCAAATTCCCCATTCTATGATTGTCCCCACACTTTGGTAGTATAACCTTTGATGTTCACATTCCAATATTGGATTAAACATTACATGAAGACTTTGCCTTTCAGATTCCTTTTGCTGTACATTATAAATTTGCCTGCTCTGCAAAACAGCAGCACAAGGACTTTGTTCTTTCATTCCAACTGCGAGACAATGTCAATAGATAAGTGTGTATTAAACTTCAAGATCGTTTTATTTAGACTTAATTCAATTAAACTTTTTTTGTGCTTTTGTTGGCAGTTTTCTATTAAGGTCATTCAGTCAAACTTATGCTTGAAAAGAAATAGCTGCAGAGCCTTGCTGCTTAATATAGAGGAGTGCTTCAGGTGCCAAAGTCCAAGGTGAGTCAAAGGGAACTGTTCAGGTAGATCAGGACGTGCCAGCAAACAACTAACCCCAGCCAAGTCATTGCTGCCAACCCCAAACAAAGATTCTTTTGTCACTTGATTGTTTAATTTGTGTCTTCTCTTTATAGAGGACCTGCCCACTCACAGAGAAGAGTGGCATTTCACTGAGTTTGAGAAGTCTCAGCAGTGGAGCAGGGTCCCAAGAGCACTGAGAGTTTTCCAAGGGGCCAAATTCATTCTGAGTTTAAAGAACAGCAAAGATATTTTTGAATCAATGTGAAAATCATCAGCTGTGGGAGGAAGGCTGCTTTAAAAGAACATAGAATGAGAGAATCACAGAATGGTTTGGGTTGGAAAGGACCTTGAAAGGTCATCCAGTCCAACCCTCCTGYAGTGAGCAGGGACATCTTCAACTAGACCAGGTTGCTCAAAGCCCCATCCAACCCAGCCTTGAACACTTCAAGGGATGAGGCATCAACCATCTTTCAGGGCAACCAGTTCCAAGGTTTCTACACCCTCACTGCAAAACATTTATTCCTTATTTCTACTCTAGATTTCCTTTTTTTTTGAAATTTAAAACCATCACTCTTTGTCCTATCTCATCAGTCCCTGCAACAACTTGGCCCTGCTTTCCTTAATAGCCCCACTTTGAGCACAGAAAGTCTTGTACAGCATCCAACACTCCCCCTCTCAGAGCCCACCTTCAACCAGATGGGAGCAAGGCTAAAGAGATTTGCATTTTGGATGGGATCTAAATCCTGGAAGATGCCACCTGGTCAAGAAAATCAAGGAAAACGAGAGTATGAGGTGTGCTTGAAGCTTAAACAGATTTTCAAACTGACCACGATCACCCAGAATCATGGAATTATTAAGGTTAGAAAAGACCTCCAAGATCATCACTTCCAGTCTTTGACCAAACACCTCAGTTTTGGTGGGACCATGCACTGGGGCTTAGAAATCCATGAGATATGGAACACATTGGAAAAGGTTTTACTGCAACATCAGCAAAACGAGGAATCCTTGGCTGCTATCCCAGGTAAATTAACACTCGTGCCAAGTGCTGACCTGTCTGTAACAAAGGCCTCTGAGTTTAAAGTGTAATTAATTGGATGGAAAGATCTCCCTGGATTTCAGTGGGATCTGCATCAAGGCTCTCAGTGTCAAGGATAGGTCACTTCTGAAGGGACCTATCAAGACCAAAGCTGTGTCCTGCACACTCTTGGCTTTCACTTGTCCCAAGTCTGAAACTGGAGCTGGCAATAAATATCTTCAATTATCAGTGGAAATCTTCAGTTCAGTGATTTTGGGATGTTCCTGCCAATAGGCATTTGCAGTGTCTTGGTTGATGTCTCTGCAGAGGCATTTCTTGTTTGCATATTTCTGTGCCTGAAAAGATTCTCTGTAGTGATGTGAAACCAGGGCTGCCAAGAATTRTGCCAAAGACCAAACTCCACAGATTTCATAGTCCAGACACTGAGATGTTTCAGACCTCTCCCCATCCTACTTTCTCAATATACTATTGATTTTTTTAAAAAATTGATTTCTCTTGAAAAGAAGTCATTCTGTGACCTGAATGGAAAGCAGAAACAATAATACCTCACCAGTAGCTGGCTGCAGGCAGACAAAGCTCATGAATAAATAATAGATAATACATAGATAATGGATAATTTGGATTTGCTGGTATTGGATGTGATCTCACCATGTCAAAGTTCTTTCCGTGCATGTGTTCATCATGGTGCTGCTGTCCTTCTAAGTTCCATTTAAATCTATCTTAATGAGTTTTAAAATGAGCAGAAAGATATTAGAATTGATGAAGAGATGCTGTTTATACTAGGAAAATATATTTTAATTCTATTTGTAAGAATAGAATAAAACCATTGCCAGGTGAATGCCAGTTGTGTCCAGGATCGACTCTGAGAAATTTTCTTGTCAACTCCTGTGCTGAATATCTTTTTTTTCCCAAAATATTTACTTCTTTGGAGAATGAATAGTAGCAAACAGAGGGTTGGCATGAATCTCCTTCTTTAAGGGAAATTATGGGGTAAGAAAAAGAAGGTAAAGGAGATTGAAAGACTCCTGAGAAGATTGCCATGAAAAACATTGATTTGTACAGATGCAGATGAAGTAAATATCCAGGAACACATTCAAGGCAGTAAACTATGAAAAAATGCACTGTGTCCAAAATAACATGGCCAGCAGGACCAGGGCAGTGGTGAGGCTGCACCTCGAGTGCTGTGTCTAGGTCTGGGCTAACAATTAAAATATTTAGGGGTTGGAAGAGTCCAGAGAAGGAAATGGAGCTGGGRAAGGGTCTAGGGAATGAATCATGTGAGGAGTGGCTGAGGAGGTTTAACYTGGAGAAAAGGAGGCTCAGGRGAGACCTTATTGCTCTCCACAACTCCCTGACAGGAGGGTGCAGCCAGGTGGGGGTCAGGCTCTTCTCTCAGGGAACAAGGGACAGGACAAGAGGAAATGTCCTCAAGTTGTGCCAGGGGAGACTCAGGTTGGACATCAGGAGGAATTTCTSYGTGGAAAGGGTGGTCAAGCACTGGAAGATGCTGCCCRGGGAGGTGGTGGAGTCCTGGTCTCTGGAGGTGTTCAAGAAACAAASTGGATGTGTCACTCAGTGCTCTGTGACAAGGTAGGGATCAGTCACAGGCTGGACTCGGTGATCTTGGAGGTCTTTTCCAACTTTYATGATTCTATGATTCTATGAAAATGGGGTTAAAAGAAAGACTTCCTCAAAAATGTCAGACATCTTTGTGGTCCTYCTGCTTCTGGAGTGGGTGAAGTAGAAGCTCTCATCTCTATCACAGACTGCGTTAACACTATTTTTAAATCTCTTTAGTCTGATTATTCCTCTGCAAAGTGTTCAATTGCCACTCTTTTGTTACAGCCAGACCAACATATTCCTGAGATATTTAGGTAGTTAATTACCATACTGCTGAGGACTGAATTTCCTGGAGTTTACATGGATTTTCTGTAATTTTATCATAGAATCATCACAGGAAGGTTTAGGCTGAAAGAGACTTTGAAGTCCATATAGTTCCAACACCTCTGCCATGGGCAGGGTCATGTTCCACTGTCCCAGGTTGCTCCAAGCCCCATCCAAACTGGCCTTGGGCACTTCCAGGGATGGGGCAACCACAGCTTCYCTGGGCAACCTGTGCCAGGGCYTCACCATCCTCWCAGGGAGSAATTTCTTCCTACTATCCAATCTAAATCTGCTTTTTTAGTTTAGAYTGTAGCTGTCATCGCCCTAATTTCTGTGTGTGCTGCAGAGATGTAACTATGAGAAAGGAGTAGCTTTAAATTTCTGCAGTTTATTATCAAGATCTATATTGGCTCTTCTTGCCAGTTTAGCACCTTGAATGCCCCCACACATCAATGCCAAGAGAAAAGTTCCTGCAGCAGAAAGGCCATCCTGTTTTACATTTCCAAGTTCATCTGTGAGGTGCTGTTACGCACAGATTGAAGCATGAGATGCAATTATTCTGGAGCCAGGGAAAGGTAATAGGATGGCTCTACCTGACCTGACTTTGAAGTGTGGTTAAAACCACTTAAGAACAAGAAGAAATGTGGCTCCCTGATGCTCATTTTCAGGGGTAAAAAGTGAATCACAGAGTACAGCAGAAAAATATTCTCTTATTACCAGAAGTTATTCAAGGATTTGATGGAGATGTGCAACAGGGATGTGAACTGCAAGATCAAGTGATAGATCCAGGGCACCATGGTTGAAAATCCCATTGTGAGCTTCTTAAAATGCTGGGTTTTTCTTACATGCACGGAGCACTTTCGAAATTTAAAGATGGAAAAAGCACTCAGTGCTATTATGAAAGATTCCTCAATAATTGATTCACTATGCTAATCCTTCTCCAAAATCAACCTACATTCTTCTTTCAGTCTCTGCTGCTCAAATCCAGTCACAAAAAATGGGGAAATGAACTGCTTGCAACCAGTCTCAGCAGGGAAAAAKACCCCAAAGTTCTCTTTCTGGTTGTTTTTCTTTGTTTATCTATTTGTTCTTAGTGTGTGGTTACAATTATTTTATATATATTATCTCCTTCTTTGATAAGTTCCAGTTTTTACTGAATAGAATTGTCTTCTGATAATTGGTATTTGAAAGCTGATATTTTCATTTCCAAATTTCAAAGAGCAGGAAYGACCTGATGCAGGAATCTGGTATTTTTGCAGCTGAGTCTATTGGCAAAGTCCATTTTCATGTAGTCAGTTTTTCAGCACTTTTCTACCTGTTGACCACACCAGGATCACTGGATTTCCAATTATAGAATTCCTGTAAAATTCCATCRTGTAGAAACTTCATAAGTGCAGCCAGCTCTTCTCCAGGGAGAAAATYAAACCAGGAAAAAAAGCCAAAAAACCTCAAACCAAGTTATGTTTTGCCATAGTGAATCAGACCTGTGTTCTTCCTGTCCCTGCATTAGAAAAACAACCTCAGGGAAGGATATAGAATTTATTCTTGGAGAGATCAGGGGGAAAACTACATCTAGTAGTTTCTAGAAGTGTAGGAAACTACATTATACCTAGTATGGAGATCAAGACCAATTGACCACATTTTGGGTATCYTTGCTTGTTCCTTTTTCTTCCCCCTAGATTTTCAAATTTGGAGAAAAGCCAATATTTCTCTTGCTGAGGAAGCCAAACCATGGAAAAGGGAATATCTGACTCCAGAATTTAAGCTAGAGGCCATGGGTGTGTGAATTACAGAATCACAGAATGGTTTGGGTTGGAAAGGACCTTGAAGATCATCTCATCCCACCYCCTGCCAYGGKCAGGGACAMCTTCCACTGTCCCAGGTTGCTCCAAGCCCTGTCCAACCTGGCCTTGGATCCTTCCAGGGATGGGGTGTCCACAACTAAAAAGGCCACAAAATTTTTSTGGGGAACAGTGGGCACAGCCTGGAGAGATCCATAAAACACAGCTTCCACCCACAGCCTGGGGAAGGTTGGGCTGGCAGCCACAGCATCTAAAGATTCTCTACAGCAGCTCCTGAGGACCTTCAAACTCAACAGAAATCATTGTTTTGCAGAAAAACAAGTCCTAACCACCCTCAGATCCACCACATCTTGATCAATTTGAATTCCTTGGCCTCTGCTGCATGTTTTTTATGTCATATTTCATCTCTTCTTTAATTTATGAAGGAAAAATCACCTGCCATGTCACTCAGGGAGGGTTGTTTTTTCCCTGTTGCCTGATCCACACCAGGAGCATTGGAATGGCAGCTGAGGGAAGCACATTCCTGCTCACAGTGAGGGAAAACAGAATCCAAGGACAATAATGGCAGGATGAGGTTTCCTTGTCTTGTGAGTTGGAAAGTCTTTGATTGGAAAAATAAAAAACCTGCTCAGTTTAGTTTAACATTTATCAAATAAAATCCAGACTAGCTCTTGCTGCTTGGTTGGCAGAGCAATGGCTCAGGATAGAACAGAAAAATCACTGAGGTGAGACCCCCTTCAATGGCACTCTGAGGTCCTGAACATGAATTGTCACTGCTGTCATGTTTAAAGGCAGTGGTGTAGATCCCACGTCTCATAATTACTCTGCAATAAACCAAAAACCAATTTTTCAATTGTTTCCTCTGCCGGTTGAAATACTCCCAGCATCTCCCACTTTCCTCAGTTCCTTCAAGCAATCATATGAATTTCAAGGATTTAATTGCAACTTGGAGACTGTTTTGTAAGACCAGAGGCCATAAAACAAATCTTATCAGCCTTGGTAGAGACACTACAAACAGTACTGTGRGTTTTGTGCCTTCAGGGGGAGGGAGAATGGAATGGTTTGGCAGGGAAGAAGAGAAGGGAAAGAGAGGCACAGAAAGCAGGTAGAACATGAATAATTATGGAATAATTTAGGTTGGAAAAGACCCTTAAGATCATTATTGCACCCTGTAAAGATTCACAGAGCGTGGAAGCTGCTCATCATGAAAATGCAAATGACTCGCTCTGATCTGAAGAGAGAGCAAAAATAGTCAAGGACTTGCCAGGGTTGACAGGAAAAGTGTTCAAGCAGATGAGCACCTCACACAACCAGCTTAAAACAGGCACTGATTTTTATATTAACTCARCTGGTGTGTGAGGAAGAAAGAGATATTTTGATGGTAAAAGGGGAAGGAGGCATTAGCTGAAAAAGGAAAAGGGAAGAAGTTTTAATCCTGTTGATATAGAAAGAAAGGGATGCAGGATGCTTTTTCCTGASCTGTGCTTTTGAGCAAACCTGAGGGTCACTCCACAGTCATGACAGTCAAAAAATCTCCCAAAATTTATTTCTCAAGTGAATATTTGTTTTCAAACATGACCCCAGCTGCTGTAGGATGGGTGGGACTTTGAAGAGACCTGTCTGAAAGGCCACCCTCATGCCACACAATATCAGATGGCCATTGTAGGATGAAAATGCAGGCAAAAGGATTATTATACAGATTTTATCCGGGAATTTATCTCTGAATTTCATAGCTCCCATGCTTTTCTGAGGTGGGGAAATGGTTCAAGCAATGTGCACTACCTTGCAAAGGGGCAGCCACAAAACTTGGCCACCACACCAAGATTTTAGGGAAACTTTCCCCAAGTTCTTTTCATTACTAAGGAAAATAAGTAAGACTTTCATTTCTGTACATTCAGGTTAAAATACAAGAGTTACAAATCCCCAGTCCCATTCTCTATTTTATGGCTGGAATATTGCCATGGATTTTTGTACCTTTCTTTGACAGTCATAATGACAACTGCCARGGAGTTTTCCAATTACAGTCAGACCATTTGCCTGAGCCTGCTCTGGAATATTAAAAGAAAATGAAGTTGAAGAGAGCTGATGGATGAAAGAAGAAATGAAAGGCTTCAGAGATGGGAAATGAAGAAAACAACTGCCCCCAAAATAAAACTCAGGTGAGTTTTTYGTTTTGTTTTSTTTTGGGATGGGCTTTTCTGGGRGGGAGAGAACAATGCTATTGTGATTACATTTAGCTAGAATGGATCAATCTTGATCATAAAATAGAGTCTTCATCTCAAAGAGACTGACAATCAGCAAATAAATCAAGGAGAGGCTGGCACTTCATTTCCTTATTGTTTCTGAAATCTGGCCCTGGCTGGGGATGGTTTCAGCTGCTGCACCACTGGGATATTTTGGGCTGCAGGGCATGAGGCTGTGGAGCCTCATGGTGGAGGGAACCACCACTTTTGGTGGCAGTGGATGCTCTCAGGTATTCCCACAAGCATCTGATTTTAGTGGTCTAAGCCACCAATATCTCAACCAGCATGGGAAGGAGGGTTGGGAATGTCCTCTTCAGAAGGAAGGCAGATTATTACCCCAACCCGTGGGTGGATTGCATTAATTCCAGCCTTTCCTGGCTGGAACCTTCCAGGCAGCTTCACACTCAGTCCTTGGCTTCAGTAGATTTCCCGTAGTAAATCCAGAGCTACATTTAATTCCTTCCCTGTCAGAGAGATGCATTAGGTCTTGCAGCAGGGCCTGCTCTCTCATTTCTTCCACAGAAACCCTGCAGGACTATTTTGGGCTGCCTAAAAGGAGCAGGCAGCTTCATCAACTCGTTCATGATTGACTTGGCACTGAACAAGCCTGTCAGGAGATGCAGTTTAGTGTAATCAATATTTCCTGGGAGGCTGCTGAGCTCGTCTCCAAAGGCTTGGAACTCCCCTAGTGTTGCCCATTTCGTGGCCTGGATGACATAAAGCAGAGGCTTTTGATGCTTTTGTGTATTTCCTGAGTAAAACCTYCCACCAAGTGAGTATTCTGACTTCCAAAATTTTCCTGTCCAAGTTTCCAATGGGACATCAACTCCTTGCAGGCTGTCCCAGGGATAAGCCTCTGYGCTGGGATTTCACTGGTCCAGGCTCCTGGTTCTGCATGGTGAGAAGAGGCAACARCAGAACTGGAAAACCTCCAGATCCATTTTGCCAACAGCTCAAGGTATAATCAATCTTTTTTTTTTTTAATATTTTCTTAAGATGCAGTCTCTTGCACTGGCTTATTCTTCTGCTCAGCTGTGAGTTTGATGTCTTGAGACACCTCTGTGCAAATCTCATTTCAGATGGGTTCATTGGCTTATTCTTCAACTGTGATTTTTYCCCCTTCTGTTCTGGCTTCAGGGACCTACAGCAACCATCCAGCCCAGCTGCTTGACCAATTCAGGCCTCRCTGAAATTTAAATTTAAACTTTTCCAAATGAGTCTTAAACACTGGYGGACATGAGGCACCAATCACTGAATCATGGAACCATTTAGGCTGGAAAAGACCTTCAGGRTTATCAAGTCCAGCATTTGACCAGTCCCTACCTTGTCACACAGCCCAGAGCACTGAGTGCCACRYCCAGYCATTCCTTRAAYTCCTCCAGGGATGGAGACTCCATCACCTCCCTGGGCAGYCMCTTCCAAGGTTCAACATGAAGAAATTCTTCCTGATGTCCATCCTGAACCTCTCCAGTTTCCTGCTCAGGTTCCCTCMCCAGCCCCCTTCACTCCAAAATACACAAACCCAGGCATTTAGTTCAGCAGCCCACCCCAGATCCTACAGATGGAGCAACAAATCCATCTTTTTAGACCTCAGGTGAGAGCCATGAAGAAATGCAGTCCTGGAAATCACCCGGTATCAAGTTTTYATCCAAGCACCTCTCAGTCTTGACCAAGGAATTGCTTGGAGGATGTCAATACTCAACCCAACTCCACAGATTTTTGGGCTGTGAAAGCAGAACATCCACAGGGCTGTGCTATTTCTCAGCCACTGTCAGCTGGCTTCCTCTTGTAATTCTCTGCATGTTCCTAATAAAGAAAATGTTCTTGTCATGAATTAACAACGTTGAGCCCAATCTGTGTCCAGGAGAACATCAGGAGTGTGAAAAATCCAAAGCATCTGGCATGTTTCAGCAGGTCACTGGACTGTCTCAGTTTTTCTCTGTGTTTTCATTATTTTGTTTTCATTAGAAAAATATTAATAACCAAGCAGAAAGAGGACACAGCGTGTGACTGCTCAGTCAGTTGAGGAGGTTTTGTGCTGAGAGAGCTCAAAAAGGGGGATAGGTCTGCTCAAAGGCAGAAATTTGAGATCATTGGGGTTTAATCAGATTTAAAAATATTTCAAAGAGTTTTGGGTCTCAGCTCAAAGAAATGAGCAACTTGTGTCTCGTGTAACCTCTTCAGATTTGGGGTGGTGATGGTGGTTGTCCCCCACCCATGGCCTGTGGCAACATAAGGACATGGAACTGTTGGAGCAAGTCCAGAGGAGGCCACAGATTTGACAATGGGACTGGAGCACCTCCCCTATGGAGATAGGCTGGGACAGCTGGGGCTGCTCAGCCTGGAGAAGAGAAAATTGTGTGGAAACTTCCCAGCACCTTCCAGTACCTGAAGRGGCCTCCAGGGAAGCCAAAAAGGGACTTTCCATCTGGAACTGGGGTGATTGGACAGAGATTAATGGGTTCAAATTGAAAAAGGGGAAACTGAGGTGGGATCTTGGGAAGAWATTSTTCCCTGTGAGGATGGTCAGGCTCTGGCACAGGTTTYCCAGAGAAGCTGWGGCTGCCCCATGCCTGGAAGTGTCCAAGGCCAGRTTGGATGGAGCTTGGAGCAATCTGGGATAGTGGAAGATGTCCCTGCCCATGKCAGGGGTGGGACCTGATGATCTTCAAGAYCTCTTCCAACTCCAGCCATTCTCTGATTCCATGATTCAGTCATGAACATGTCGATGACAAACTCCCAAAATTTCTCTTTCTGGGTCTAAACCTCTGTATTTCCTCTATTTCCTGGCTGTCTCATGCTCACAACTTTCATGGGCAATGTTTYACTCACTATTCCTGTCTTGGGAATGGCTGCTTTCATCTGGCATTCAGTTACTCCTCCAGCAAATCCAAGACGCCATGAAATAAAAACTTCATCACAAGATTCTCAGACCAAGAGACAACATCTCCAACATGCAAAGTTCACACAGAGCAGAATGCTGGGGTGGGGTGAGAGAGTCCTGTGGTGAGGAATCAGCTTTTTCAGCCTTCTTGAAGCATCTGCTGCTGCTCATTGGAGAGAACGACACACTGAGTAGATTGGACTTCTCTGGAGTATCTGTTCTTCATCTGTAAAATCACTCCAAGATAGAGCAACAATTTTCATGTTTAAATGTAATTATTTCATAAATATTTACTTCTACTTGCAGCAAAGCAAAAATTGCCAAATTTTCCCAAAGTTATTTCCTGTGRCCTGAAGTTGAAAGTTTGGTCTCTCAGCTCAGGGTTTGTCAAAATGAATTGTTCCTGAAGGTGTCAGAGGGGACACACAAACAAACAMCAAAAAAAWMCACCACAAAAACCAAAACCAAGCAAACAACAAAATTAAACCTGGAAAGCTCATAGCAGCTCTTTGCCAGTTTTTGCTCAKGTTAACTTCCAGAAGAGTTTCCTCAGGGTTGTACGTCAGACAAAGAGGAAAGAAAACATTCCTGTTCCCAAACTATACCAAGGAATAAACAGCAAAATGGTCCCTTGGAGACAGAGGATTCCTAGAAACTTCCWGCACTTTCCAGCACTAGACTGAGCTTTCCAGATCTCTGCTTCTCTCTCAAGCTGCCCAAGTGGCTCCCCACAGCTCTGCCCTAGGATAAAGGATTCAAAATCTTTGGTTTACTGCTTTTGGGATTTGGGTTTTGCCTGTGCTTAATCCCATATGATTAATTACTATTAATCACATTGTGCCCTCCTCTACCCAGTCCCTTGAAGATCTCTCATGTGTTGTGTGCTGAAGAGAAGGAAGAATGATTTCCATGTGTCCCATTCCCTGATTCATCCTCTGCTTTTTAYACTCTCTTGCCTGGAAGGACCACAYYGGATAAGGAACTCTTGGAATAACAGGTAACCCAAAAAAATAAACAAATTCTTGACCTGCTGATATCAATTTTCCTTCATTCCTCATCCCATTGGGTGGAAATGCTGTGAACACCAGCATTCATCATTATTTTTGGTTATGTCTAATTAGTTCTTTCCTTCCTTCCTCATCCTCCCTCGTTCAGAACCAGGTGTGCCCCAAATCAGGTAAAGCAATGCAATGCCATCCTACAAATCCTACATCCACTGCATGGGAATATAATYTAAAATTATTTTGGAACACATGAACATATTACTGGGGCTGGAAGAGCCGAGATGGCTTTGAGAGGATTGCTGGTAATCTGCTAATTAAAATGTAAATCTTAATTTTTGTTGCAGCACAAAACCTTACACAGCTGGGCACACCTGAGAAGCATAGCCAGCTTTTGGTGAATGTGTGGTGCTTATGTTTTCTCTCCACACAGAATATTTATCTTTTTTTTTTTTTTTTTTCCGGGGATCTTTAGCCTTTCAGCTGAAGTGATAAATTTTCATTCCATTTGCTTTACTGGTATTTCATTCAATCACGGCCTGTTGGCCCAAAGGACATTCTTTACAYACCTGCAACAGAGGCAGAGAAATGTCTGGGGGAGGAATGAAATGTTTCAGAGCTTGGTTTTAAAGTTGTCACTTCTGAGCATAACAAAGTTCCTGGTCATGGCAGAGTTTGACCAGTTGAAAAGTTATGATGTGAGTTTGTGGGAAGATTTTCCCATTCATTGCGTTTATTGTTTTTTCTTGACCTGCTTCCAACAAGATAAATGAGTCTAAAGGGCTGTATTTTAAAAGGAAGGAATGAAACAAGTGGAAAAAGCAGCATAASCATCACTGACCTGCAAGGAATCATGAGGCTCCTTCACATGATGGAAGAACAGGAATAACAGGTTCAGAAACAGAAACAAAAAGGACCCAGAATAGTAGAAAGAAATAGAAGAAAACACCTTTTTTTTTCCTCCCTTGGCTGAAATAAGCAATGAATCAGTTAAAAATCTTCAAAAGGGTGACAWTTTTGAAACATTTTTGAAGTATTACTAGAAAGGTGCTGTTTTCCAAGAAWATTGACTTTTTATTCTTTTTGATATATATGAAATATACTGAGCATGATGCAGCCAAAATGCACTTGGTGGAGGAGAAGGAGAAGGAAAGAGGTAACAAAGCTCCTGTTTTCTGACAGGCAAGGGGCAACACACACAGGGTGAGCAGCAGTAAAAGGGGATGGAAGAACTAACAGCTTTCACCAATCCCTCTGGAAAATCTACCTTCACTGATATTGGGAAAATATTAAGATCAGAGAATAACCATGAGAAAAAAACATAGAATTCCAGAATGGATTGGGTTGGAAGGGACCTTCAAGACTGTTTATTTTCAACCCCCTACCATGGACAGGGACATCTTCCACTATCCCAGGTTGCTCCAAACCCCATCCAACCTGGCCTTGGACACTTCCAGAGCATCCACAGCTCCTCTGGGCAACCTGTGCCAGGCCCTCACCACCCTCACAGGGAGCAATTCCTTCCCAATATCCCATCCAAATATTCCTTCCCAATATCCCATCCAAACCCACTCTCAGTTTGAATCTATCCTCCCTCGTCCTGTCAGTACCTGCCCTTGCCAAAAATCTCTCTCCATTTTATTTGCAGGTTCCCTTCAGCTACAGGAAGGCCACAATTAGGTCACCCCAAGACTTCTCCAGGCTGAGCCATCCCAAATCTCCCAGCCTGTCCTCACAGCAGAGCTGCTCCATCCCTCTGATCCTCTTGGTGGCTTCCTCTGGACTTGCTCCAACAGCTCCAAATTCTTACTGTGCTGAGGACTGAACATTCCTGACCTTCCTTTTATTATAATAATAATAATAATAATAATAATAATAATAATAATAATAATAATAATAATAATAATAATAATAATAATAATAATAATAATAATAAATTAAGCCAGCTGCTCTGCTCAAGATCTGCTTCACCCTCTGGAAAAAGCTGTTTTTCCAGCATCTGTATCAATTCCCCTCTCCCATCCTAACCTTAAATCTCTTCTAACTGCACCCCTGGACTCCAGGTTGGAAGTTTCTGATCTTTCCTCATTCTGTAGGCAATGAGGAAATTCCATGTGCTCGTAACCAACCAACACATAGCAGGGCCCAGCCATCCCAAGGATTAAGCTCCACTTTTAGATCAGGATTTCTCCTCCTGCTGGCAACCTTTTGATGTGTGCATTTCAGCCAGGTAATTTCCTTGTCCATGCTGTGGGCATGCACGAAAACTCCATCACCAGCAGAGCCACACATTCACCGGCTCCTCTTCACCTTTAAATCCAATTTTCAAACATTTCTTGTCCTTTATGACAAAAAAACCTCCAGTCCCAGAGATGGTTCATGTAGGTTTTTCTTGCTCTTTGAAGGGCTGTGCACATCATGCCTATCAGAGCATTATCTTCTGCTTATCAGTCACGCTCTCTAGTCCCTCATTACTCCAGTTCTGGGCTGCTATAATTAGACTTCACATTTTCAGACCTTTGTAGCACTGTTTTAGTTCACAAATTGAGGAGTTTGTTCATGACAAAATGTTTTCTTTCCTTATCAATTTCTTTCTGTTTTGTTTTTAATTTGCCCAGTGAACCAAAATATCAATTATTTGCAGAGCTCTAATTTAGAGACGAAATTAAGGAATACATTTGCAAGACTCTGTTAACTATTTAATCTGCTTAACTAACGCCATGATGGATTCTCCATCCTTGCAACTATTAAATCAAGAACTTTTTTAAAATTATAGTGGATTTTTCTTCGCTAGACATTAAGCTTTAGCATTAGCATTAGTATTAGATTTGAAGCACAAATTAGGACTGAAAAATCCTATTTCCTATTTCAACAGGCAGGAGGCCAGAGCAGGTAATCACAGCACTGCCTTCCAAGCAAATCACCTGAAATGCAGATTATACCATTTATGCTGATGTTGTATCTTGACCAAGTGCTCCAGCACCATTCATGTATGACCAGCAGACCCCAAAATTCAACTCCAGCCCTCTCTGACACCAATYCTAAGGGCAGGAGAGGCAGAAATCAGAATTTCCCCTGAGGAGCAGCCAGAGACTCACATTGCCAAGGACTGATCTCCACTGAGGGAGTTTCTCTGGAAAGCCTTTACTTTGGCTTTTAAAATTTTGACCCAAACTGAGAGTCCTAATGAGCCCTAATGCAGCAGCATTTCAGCTGCTAGAGGTGATTTTTCCGATCTYCCTTTTAATTCAAAGTATCAGGGCAGGCAGGGCTGCAAAATTAAAAATTAGCAGCACTTGTGCAGCATTAACTTCACTCAGAGGGTCTAGAGAGCTGTGGGGTTTTCAGAACTGCCACAGGTTCCTCTGAGGCAAATCCAGAGTGGGATTGCAGGTTTAGATTAGATATTAGGAAGGAATTCTTCCCTGTGAGGGTGGAGAGGCCCTTGCACAGGYTGCCCAGAGAAGMTGTGGCTGCYCCATCCCTGGAAGTGTCCAAGGCCAGGTTGGGCAAGGATTGGAGCAACMTGGGATAGTGGAAGGTGTCCCTGCCCATGGCAGGAGGTGRAAATAGATGGTCTTTAAGGTYCCTTCCAACCCAAAACATTCCATAATTCCATATGAAGTGACTCTACTTAGGATGGCTCTTGCAACTATCCCACCCTATTGAAGATTTACAATTTGCGTCACCTCTCCAGCATAAATATGGTCACAAAAAATTAGCTTTAAAAGAATTCAGCYCTTAAAAATRTTTTGTTTTTCTTTAAGGGAGCATGGGACAAGAAGGAACTAAGATTGGATTAAAACAATATTTCTTTTTAACTCTTTTCCTCTTCTTTGCTGAAAATAAGATGGAACRGGGAGACCCAGAAGGGAAGATGTTTTATTTCATAGAGTGTGGAGAGTGAGGAGGCTTTGGCCAAAGCTRGTGCCTCAGCCATTGTTATCATGTGTTTAATAAATGTTACTCTCACATCCCCAAAAGGCAGAGAGAGTTGTCCTTTAATTTTAGCCCAAAYATAGCTCACATTTTTATCCTGATGTCAGTCAAAGCTTGACCCAAATTTCATTGTTGGGCTCACAACTCGCTCTGGAGTTTCCATTTAGCAAGAGCTGAGTTTTRGGTCAGTGAAAAAACCTTTCAAATTTCATGTCTCCTCCTTCACTGYAATTCCCCTTGCCTTTGAAATGCTGGAATTCACTCATTGCTCGAGGCAAGAAATGTGAACAAATGGACCACAGTCTAATTGAGTCTAATAAATCCTGTGTTCCTCAATAAAATATCACATTTTYAGTCCCCTGTTGTTTCTCTGAGACCACGCTGTGCTTTTGAGACTGCTGAGCACATTGCAAAGCACAAGTCCGAGATCTTCCTGTGCACCACAGAAATGTCATGTTTGCTGAGGTAAAACCCACAGTTTTCACCTGCAAGCCACAATGACTGACCTGCAACTCAATATTGATTGACCTTCAATTCAATATCCAGGGTAAAACTAGTAGAAGGGATTCCAGCAAATCACACATCAGCAAAAACATGACATTGTTTTCCCTGTGATTCAGATCTTTCCTTCTGTTGCATTTTCTGTCTAAGGTGAAGAACATTAAATGATTTCCTCTCCAGGGGATTGTTTTTAATTATGTGCTGCTCCCACAGCAGCTCTGTAACAGCGAGTTCCACAATGCCTTGGTGGGTTTATCCTCATCAAACMTGCAGGAGCTCAAGGTTTGGAATCTGCACTCACCTTCCTCATTATCAGGAGGATTTATGGAAAGATAGTGACAGCACCACCACTCATTGGGTAATTAGCTAATTAGTCCAATGGGAAGTTCACCCTAGAATGCTTCTGGAGAGAAAACCAGCTCAGACAATGTCTCTCACTATAACCCAGGGAGTTTTAGTAAGGAACAGGTCTTGACACTGGATTGTGACCATCCAGGTGCTTCCCAAATCATTGCAAGGTCATTGTCACCAGAAAAGTGAATATTCATCAAATTTATGATTTTTTCTTTTTGTCAGCACAGTGATTTGGTACATCTTTGGTGGGTGGTGAGCATTTTTAGCCCTGTCAGGACAGGGACTGACAAAAGGGATGGAGCAAAGGGAGCTGGCAGATCTGGGAAGATCCCTCTGAGGAGTTGTTACCCTGAGGTTGTTTTCATCATCTTGACAGGACAWGAGGAAAATGGCCTCAAGTTGCACCAGAGGATCTCTAGACTGGATATTAGGGAAAAATTCTTCACTGAAAAGGTGGTCAAGCATTTGAGCAGGCTGCCTAAGGAAGGGTGGAATCATCATCCCTGGAAGTGTTCAAAACCCATGTAGATGTGGCACTTGGGGATGTGGCTTAGTGGTGAACTTGGCAGTGCTGGATTAATGGCTGGACTCAATGATCCAACTGTCCAAAGGTTTTTCCAAGGTGTAATTATCCATAAATGTTACAAATTGCTTTGTATCTCAAAAGAAAAAAAAAAAAAAAGCCCAGGACTTTTCTTTTAGCACAGCCAAAGAAAATTCAGGGTTGCTGAAGTTATCAAAGTGCCTCTCCTCAAGTACTTTGATCCACATCACTCTCACTAATGACTGTGAGTCACACTTCATGGTTTTTGTCACCTCTGCTAAAAACTTACCCAGGAGGTTCTTCGTCCTCCAGATGCCTTGAATTTGGAATCCTCGTAGCATAAACTGATGTTTCAAAGCTTCAACAAAATTGAGTGAAGTCCCAGCTATCCATGTTTGAAATGGAGCAGTAAGAGACAGCCCAGGTGATAAGGACAGACGTTGTGTCCCGTGGCAGACCAGTTTGGGTTCACTTTAGCTTTTACTGGGCAGTCAGCACAGAACTGGTGAGGGCAGAAGGCTCCTGTGTCCTGCTCTAGTGAGAGTCTGTGCTCATGGAAAATTTTATTGGACCTCAGGGATGGTGGCACAAGAATTCTGACCTCCTGCGGGAGTAAATGTGCTTCTTAACCTGGTCCTTGGTGCAGAGACAACCCAAATTCCTCAGCAAGACCATCCTGGCTTGCCCAAGTCTGCCAGTTTCTGTTCATCTCCAGCCAAATCTCACCCAAAATCCAATGTTYTGTAAAAGTTGTTAGTATTTATTTTCAAGTTCTGCTGCACCCATTAATAACCCTTCCCCTCCCTTGTCACCAAGGGGAAYTTCTGTGTTTGCTTTATCTAGTGGTGCCAAGAGAGATAATTTTCACAATCAGATTTTAAAGAAAGTAGGGAAAAAAATCCCTCGCTCACCTGCACCACCTTACTTTGAATTTCAGTCTGACATTATTAGTATATAACTAATGACGAATTCTTCAGAATCTGAGCTGCCAAAATAGTGTGTTTATGCACTGAGAAGGAAAATGATGAAGTTAATGAACCTGAAGTAAAGTTTTGATCCATCACAGTAATAACAGCAGCATCATCCCTTACATTTGTCAAATGTCTCCATTACTGCAGCATCTCACAGTCATTAGTGCCTGAGCTCAACTGCCTTAGGAAAAATAACCACCATTTTATCTGTTAATATTTAAGGGACAAGGAAGCTACAGGACTTGTCAAAATCCACCCAGGGCGTTTGTGCTGTTGCTGGGAGCTAAATTCAGAAATCCTAATTCTCAGGGTAGTAATTGAAGCATCTGACAGAGCTCTGTTCACTTCCAGTCATTAACATACCAAAAAAAAAAAAAAAAAAACAAGATGCTGTTGGTATTGCTCTCTCCTTGACCTAACTTGGATATTAAGAAGGCAAGACTGGAAATGCTTGTTTTTGGAAAAGTGTCCACGTTTTAGTATCCAAGAAGTGCTGAGAGACGGGAATRAAGGTGTGCCTTGAATATTTCTCTAAAACCTCCTAAACGCTACAGCAAACACTGATGCTGTTTTCACAGAATCAGAGAATGGTTGGAATCAGAAAGAACCCTAAATATTGTCTCATTCCACTATCCCAGGTTGCTSCAAGCCCCATCCAAGCTGGCTTTGGACACSTCCAGGGATGGGGCAGCCAMAGCTACTMTGGGCACCCTGTGCCAGAGGAGACTCTCACACCCTCACAGAGAAGAATTTCTTCCCAATATCCCATTTATCCATCCCCTCTGGAAGTTTGAAGCCATTTCCCCTTTTCCTGGCACTCCATCTCTTGTCCCAAGTCCCTCTCCAGCTCTCTTGGAGCGCTTTTGTAGGAGCAATAAGTCAAATAAATTTCTGAGTGATGACCATGGCCTTTCATGCACATCTGTACTAYCTCTTGTTTTTCAGGTTGTACAACTGAGCAGGTTTTCAGGCAGCACATCAAAATTAATAATGTTCCTCTTTAAAGGCAGCCTTATTCCCTTTCCAGGTTCTACCTGGCAGGAATTTCCATCTTCAAGCARAATCTTTTAATTGCTGTGTACAGGGGCAAGCCAGGATTGGATGGACAGAGTGAAGAACTATCCCTGTGGATAACCMGGGAGAACTTTTACCTGAACTAAGCTCTCAAGGAAGAGATCTCTCTTTCCTTTCCTCCAAGATTTCCATTATGTCCCCTAGAAAAATTGAGGCCAGGAATGTGYTAGCAAATTGCTTTGTGGTACTGGTCTTTCCTCTTTACAGAGAGGAAAGGAAATTCTGCCACAGCCTACAGCAAACAGCCCCAAAGTCCATCTGAGGACCAAGAGACTCCTTGCCTTTAYAGAGGTCAAAGAGACCTTTTCCTGCCCAATTTGCAATGGCAAATACCTGGCCATTTTTAGTTTATCACTCAGAGAATGAGAATTATCATCTTYAGAACAAATATGCAAGGAAGCTTGAATTCATTCAGATGGATCRAAAGTAAGAAACAAAAAATCATATTTTCATTAAGGCAGATAAATCATATTGTCCTTCAGACTTCCAAACTGGTCRGAGAATTCCAGACATAAGTTGTGACCAGTCCTAACTCCACAATCTCATGAGTGTCTGGAATAAAATAAAAAATAATTGCCCAGATTTATGTTTTGGTGGGGCTTTTTTCTGAAATTTTAGTCACATCCTGGCAGAGTCATCTCTGTTGGTCAAGGTGTTGACTGACTCAGTTGCACTTGTCCAGCCTGGCCATCTCAGTCCTCCTGTGACACTTTCTTGCTGTTCTTTGCCCATCTTCCCATGTCTTTACCACTGGCCAGCTGCCACTGAATATCTTAGAGCTTCATTTTGCCATGGGGAGGAGTGTGCTGAGTGTGAGCTGTGTTCTTGGAAACTTTTAAAAGCAGGTTTTAAAAAATATCAGTTCAGGAGAGTGAAGCAGATTCATTTTAATTCTGTATATTCTCCCACTTGGAAACGTTGGCAGCTGCTTAAACTCTGCTCATGAGGGCTAAAACACTTCTTATTCTCGCTGCATTTTAATTTTCCCAAAATATATTTAATACTGCTCAAATATCACATCAAGGAAGACACTTCTCCCTGCTCTCCACCCTGACAGGGTAAACTTAAAGGAGCAAGACCAAAGTGAAAGAGATCAATTTCCCCTTCAGCATAATTTGGAATACTAAATGAAAATGAGCCATTTGCAGTTTTTGATGGCAGAATGAGACAGAGCAGAATCTCTGCCACACAAGTTTTGAATCCAGCTGTTCACATGAGTGATTTCTTCCAGAGGGCTTTGCCTGAAGCAGGAGTACAAAACCATTTCCTATTTTCACACTTGAGCACAAGAGAGAGATCTGTGCATGGAGATCATTAACTTCACTCACTGAGAGCGATTTCTGCTGCTTTTCAGCAACAAAAAAAAAAAAAAAAAAAAAAAAAAAACTCAACCTGGTCACTCCTTTCCTTTCCATAGCGATGATCACTGCAGGAGGATCACTGAAATGTTGGAATGCACATTTCCTGTTACATGAGGGCCCCCCAACACAAGGAATATGTTGGCCTGTTCTAAGAAGTCCAGAGGAGGCCACTAAGTTTATTAAGGGGCTGTCCTTTGAAAACTCGGGCTCAGAGAGATGGGATTGTTCAGCCTGGGGAAGAGATGGCTCCAGGRAGACTTTAGAGCCCCTTCCAGAGCCTGAAAGGGACCCAGAGGGAGGATGGAGAGGGACTTTTCACAAGGATGTGCAAAGATCGGACAAGGGGGAATGGATTTATGTGGTAAATTTAGATGGGATRTTAGGAAGAAATACTTCCCTGTGAGGATGCTGAGGCCCTGGYAYGTTTCCCAGTGGCTGCCCCAACCCTGGAAGTGTCCAAGGCCGGRTTGGAWGGGGCTTGGATCAACCTGGGATAGTGGAAGGTGTCCCTGGCCATGGAATGAGATGATCCTCAAGGTCCCTTCTAACCCARACTGTTCCAGGATTCTGTGATTCTATAAATATTCAAAGCAATGTTGTTTATGCAGCACTGGTCTCAGGTTTAATCCAACACCAGACTCAGCAGCGCCAGGGACTGAGGAGGAATCTAARTGATGGCTTTTGTCTTCAGGACATTCCCAGTCCATTTAGAGGAGGATCCCACTAGAGAACCAGAAGGAATAAAAGAAAAAGTGGGCATTGTGATGTGTGTTAGCAAGTCCAGGGGTCTGTTTTCAGACTTCTGCCATGGTAAATGTCTATTATGCACTCAATAATTACTGTGTGCCTTCCCAATTCCCCTGCCTCCAGCAGAACTGAATGAAACTGGAAAAAATGCAGGAAAAGGTGAGGGGGATTATCAGGGAAGCGGAAAAATCTCTTTGCAAAGAATGAGTAAATAAATTAGACTTCATCATTCCAGAAAATGAGACAGTTGGGAAGCAACAGAGGTCTACAGGGTCCTGAGTGGTCTCAGAAGGGGAGTGAGTGTTCATTCAGCATCTTCTTTTTAATGCAAAACAGGACAAACAGAACAAGAGGTACTGGGAGTTCTGACATGGAAATAGCAGTGGCAGCCTCAAMATGAGCAAAATAATTCACACAACAGAAAAGAAAAAAGGACAGGATTTTTCGGTGTAGGACATAATAGTTGCTAAATATTTACACATCTTTAAAAATTGATGAGACAAATTAATGGAAAAAATGTGAATCAGGTAAATACAGTGGCATCATTTCCAACTCCAGAGGTGTCTGTAGGGTAGAATAGCACCCCTGTCTTTTCCTCTCATCCTGCCACTTGGAGAGAAGAGATGATGCCCACCTTTTCTTCATCCYTTTTCTCTGGGTTCCCCCATCATCCAGGAAAAGATGGAGGCTCCTTATCCCTCCTTTTGTTGTTGTTATATTTATAGAAACTGTGCTTTTATGCCCAAGTCACTGCCAGAAAAATGGAATTGATGATTGTTGAGCACAAAACCCAAAGCCAAGGTGTTATTTTGTACCACTGTGAGAACAGGTTAAATACAAAATGAGCCCAAATCAGGTTTGCTCCTGAAATTCTGTCTAGAAACAGCTGGAAAAGATCTGTGGCCTCCATGGTGACTCTCACCACAGGAATGCCTCACAGTTTGTGAGGGATAAAACACATCAGGAAAAAAAGGAGAGAGAATCTTCCCAGACAAAAGTCCRTGAGTTGCTTTATGCCTAAAAAATTAGGTTTTATAAAAAATAATAAATGTTTATCTCCCCATCGATCAGGGAAAAAAATACTGCATAAGTAAATGAAAGCCATAAAGAAGCAAAAGGGAAGATAAAAAGCAAGTATGCATTTATAAARTAGAGGCATATCCCATAAACAGAAGTGAAGCAAAGTATAAAACCTTCTCAATAAAAACCTTGAACATCACAAGGCATCACCCTCCTCTAATTAGAAACACATCTTGTGTCTTTTCAACCACCAGTCATGATCTAGGTATTAAACTTTTATATTTTATTTTGCCTCACAGTGGCAGGTTGTATAATGCTTTGAAAATGAGCATATAAGTAAGGTTTATTATTATTTAAAGCCCCAAAAGTGTGGATTGCAACATTTTAATTCCCCTTTTTTTTTTTTTTTAATTAAACTGAACCAAGGCTGACAGCCTTTAGGAATTAATATATTTGTAAGGATGCACTCCAAAGACCTGCAAGATCTACTACTACCCTCAAAAAATCCTAAATCACCACCCTTCCCTGCTAATGCATTTGGCTTCCCTTTATCCCTGACTTATTAAAGAGCTGTTTGTGTCATTTGTAACATCCCTGAGTGTATTATAGATGGTTTATTTAACAGTTATAAGTCATTAATGTCAGGTTGCAGCTTCTCTTAAGGAAGGTATTTATACTGTAAAAGTGGAGCCCAAGGTCTGAAARGCTGAATAAGTTAAAGATCTKTGGATGCTGCTTAGTGTGTAGTRGTTGTAAGCCCTCCATAATCTATTRTTTTGKTAATTTTGACCTAAAAATCAAGAAGAGCTCCTGGGATAATTCAGTGATTCTTCCCCACCTTTAACATCCAGCTGAGGGGGATGAGGAGAGTGTTACTTGATACAGCAGATGTGTGTCATGAGAGGAGGAGAGGGTGACATCTCATGGCTCTGCTGGTGTCTGGACAGTATTTTTGGGGTGTTTTTCTAGTCCTTAAAAGAATAAAACACCTCCAGGAAATGAAATACCTTGGTGCTTGATGCAACTGAAGGAATCCTGGCTGCTTCTCTAGCTGGATATCAGTAGATTCACACAATTGGATGTCCACCTGTTTCACCTCTGGAAATGAAATCATCCCTCTGGGACAGGTGGTGGTTTGTGGTGGCTGTCAGTGGRTTACACCAGGACTCTTCTAAGAGAATATTTTAGCTGAGAAGATCCATTTGTCAGATTCCCAACTCCTTACAGGGCTCAGCTGATCCATCAAGGGTTCYCTGCTGTAGCTGCTGACTCCAGGAACTCTGGAAAGTTCACAGCTCCTGCAGTCCCACATCTGAGTCACTGCCAAAGTGGTGATGGCCATGTGGGAGTGTTCTTATTTCTGCAAAATATCTGTGTGACACCACGCTTTGCTCTTCTCTAATGCAGGGAAATCCATCAATTATTGCCCCTGTGGGCAATGGTGAAGTGTTGGAATCCAAAATGGAGGGAAGTCTCAGAATTTTGGACCTGTAAGCTAAAGCTTAGAATTAAATACAAGATTTKATTTGAGACCTTGGAAAAGGCTTCTAAACTCAGGTAATAGAAGTGAGAATGTAGATTTAAAGTAGAAACAYATAAAGTGAAAGAAAGTTTAGAGTTTTAGAGTACASTACTGTAGGTTYGTGTGTCATWAMWTGATTGACTAAAAAAGYTTAYACTGTAACATGAGTCCATGRAATGAAATMTGTAAGGGTTAAGTCAAAAACATAAATATCCTTGTTAGCAGTGTTTTATTGGTTAATAAATCCTTAAAARTTCTTATAACTTGGGGTCTTGTAACCTTCTGAACCATACAGTAAAGATGTGAGCCAAACTCACCCTTCCTGCCCATATAAAAGATAAATCACATCATCTAAAAAACTCACAAGTCCTGTCTCTAACTCATTCCAAATTCTTTTAAAAATCCCCATAGTAAAGGACCTCACCTGTAAAGAGCTGGAATTTCTTTTCTGCTGCTTCCTGGTTTGTAGTTTGAAGCATGAAGAGTTGTTTCCTGTCTAAAGAGTGAGATTTAATGAACCTCTCTGTATTATCCAGAATCAGAGGATGGTTTGGATTGTAAAGGACATTAAAGATCACCTAATTCCARCCTCCCCTGCCTTGGGCAGGGACACCTCCACAAGCAGGTGAAAAGATGCTGAAGACTCTTTGACCCTGCTGGAATACAATTTAAATTTTCAGGGAAAAAAACACATTCTGAATTGCAGGAATGCAGTTAAATGCCCACCAGGTCCAAACACAAAATGCTCTTGATTCATGTTGGGACCTCTGTACCCTGTTTACCCTTCCAACTGCCCACTGGCACATTTCTGCAGGTTTTTTAAACCAGGCTTCCTTCCAAGGGAGGAAGCTGTGGCAAGAACTTTCCTCAGTAATAAGACCTGTAGGGACAGGGACTTTGGTTATTTTTGTGTTGTTTCAACACAGGTTGCTCATAGTTACAAACCATCAAAATAAGTGACATCTGCATTGGAGGCAGGGGAAAAAAAAAGCAACAAAAACACAACAACAAAACAGTTTCATACTCTTTGTCCAGGGTTTTTATGTTTTGCTTCTCTTGGGGGCCACAAAGTTCCCTTCTGCYGCTGAGAGGAAAGAGAAAGAAAAGCCATAAATCAACAATGCTGTGGTCTCTGCCAGGTACAGAGCAAATGTGCAGAGAGGCAAAGAAAAGCAGATGCTGGCAGTACCCAGAGGGCTGAGTCTGCATTTCCCAGCCTCTCCTGGTGAAAGATGTTTCTCTGCTGGGTTCTTGCTTTCCACCTGAACCCCAGRCTGGCAGTGTCACATGAAGGGACCACTCTCCCATATCCCCAGTCCCCTGGGGCTCCGTGTCTTACAAATCCAGTAATTTAAAGTGATAATAAAATAATAGAATTGTTTAGGCTGGAAAAATCCCCAAAGATCATCGAGCCAAACCATTAACCCAGCAGTGACTGATCCACCACTAACCCATGTCCCCAAATGCCACATCCACACATCTTCTAAATCTCTCCAGGGATGGTGACACAATCACTTCCCTGGGCAGCATCTTCCAGTGCTTGGCCACCCTTTGGGAGAACAATTTTTTCCTAATATCCCTAAAATTCCCCTGACATAACCTGAAGCCATTTCCTCTCATCCTGTTGTGCTTTGCCTTCCAAGGATTCAAGATTTTTGTTCTGTTGAGACCCTATTCCAGCACGTCTCTCCTCTGATAGCCAGGAGTCATCCTCCCATTTGCATTCAAAATTTATTTCTGGCCTAAATAAAACTTTTTTTTTCCTGCCTCTATTGACTTTTTAATGAAGTGGCTCTTCTCCCTCTATATCCAATGCTCCTGGTGCTCCTGTGTGTGATCATCTCATTTTAGTGATCTAAGCCAGGTCTGATCTTTTTTGTTTCTTCTTCAAGAGCTGAGCTTTTCATTCCCTGTGAGACCTTCAATCACATTTTTCTTATCCTCACGTTTATATTTTTTTCTTTCCTTGTTCTGGGATAATGAGATGCAACGTTGCATCTATTTTATGGATTCTCCAGGAACAGGAACGTGTGCCACAGCTCCAAGAATKATTTCTGCTAAGGAACTACTCCTCATAGATCCTCACCCTCAATGGGAACTGGTAATTTGGATCCTGAATGCTTTAAACCATTGTCACCATTATGGTTTAGCTGCAAAAATACAATTGATAGGACTGGAAGAGGATCTGCCTGGAAATCACACTTAGAGGAAAGAAAACAGCATTCAGAAACTGACCTGTCTCTAATTTTTAATGATCTAATCAAAGACAAATTGGTCCTTGGCTGCTACATGTGGAAACAAAGATTAAAAATGGACAAAGGTTTGAGAAATCAAAGAGGGACCAGASCCACAGAGATGTTTTAATTTCTTCTGAAGTAAATGGGAGTGGAGCATTTAAATGATTTTGTGGGTATAAATGACTAAATGGCTGTGGTCTGCACACTTTGAGAGGTTGCTTTAGAGAGCATTTKCTCCCATTTTTGAAAGCTCTTTTAAAGTTTATTAAAGCTGAGAACTGCCACAAGAAAGATCACAAAATCACAGAATGGGTGAAGTTTGAAGACACCAAAACGGGGTCACCTGGTCCCCCCTCCCTGCTCAAGCAGGGCCATCCCATAGCACATGGCACAGGATTGTGCCAGACAATTCTGGAATATCTCCAGTGAGGAAGACAAAAAAGAAATCAAAGTTTAATATATCTGATGAGGGTGATGGTAGGTGTTCAAAAGTTTTGAGGAGGAAAAGTTACTTAAAAGAGGGCATCRTTTGTTGTCAAAAATCAGCAGCAGTTTATGGAGTCTTTGAATCCCACTAAGAAATCACTAATTTTGAGATTCCTTAGAATATGGAGACGGGATTATGAAAAGTACTGCACTGCAATGAGGAAGTGCAGGAGATTGGATGACAYTGACTCAATCTTTTCCATAGCTAATAAGCAATAATCGAGGCTGCAATTTTCAGTTGTGAGATGTTCTCTGCTCTCTCCCCACTTAACATCCACAGACAGACCATTTCATCCATGCTTTATTGTTTTCCATGTTTACAGAAAAAAAAAAAAAAAACCAGAATTAGGCTCCATCTGCAGCTTGTGAGRCTGCAAAAGGCAAACAATTCCCCCCAGACTGAAAGCAATAATAGGTTGTTCTCCRTGCAAATTGGGCAAAGCAAATGCTGGGTAATTGGCTAAAAATGGCTAAACTCAGATGATCTCTGTTCCAAACTGTCATTTAAGACAAACAAATGTGTTTGCATGTGAGGARTTCTGCCAGGGTACAGCTGGAGGAATCTGAATAACAGGGCTGTTGATTCAGGCTAAGACTGCACCATGTGGGGTGGCTGCAGAATAGGGGATCAAAGAGAATTTGCTCCATAATTTTAGGGAATTGAGGAATATCCCTTGGGAAGCAAAGCTCCTGTGCTTGTGGATACCTTCAGGAATGGTTATCCTGGGACAGGCTAACAGAATATCTGGTGATGCAACCAGTCTCTGATGACAGAGCAAACAATTAAGGAAGTTCCAGAATTGTATTCCCCTCAATATTCCCTCTTGGAGGCTGACTTGGGACTTTCTTTGCTGTTGAGAGATGTGGGGGAATGACTTTGAGTTGAAAAAGGATAAATTTAGATTGCATATATGTATCAGAAGAAATCCCTGTCCCCCCCTGACCTGGGGAACCATCARGGGAAAGACTGGTAGAGACAGAGACTTAATGAGTTGCAYGGAATCATGGAATGATTTTGGTCAGAGGACATCTTAAAAACCATCTTGTTCCACCCCCTGCSATGGGCAGAGACACTTTTCACTGTCYCAGATTGYTTCAAGCCCTGTCCAACTTGGCCTTGAACAWTTTCAGGGATGAGGTATCCACAAMTTCTCTGGGCAATCAATCCCAGGGCCTCACCATCCTCACAGGGAAGAATTTATTCCTGATATCTAATCATAATCATAATTGATAATCTAAATAATTCATAATCCAGCACCCACTCCCCATTGCAATCCAAACCTTCCCAGTTTCTCCTGGTGAAGGCAGGCCCCAAAAGAGATAACTGGGGGAGCAAAGCCCAGTGATGAGCAACTGAGCATCAGATGTGAACAAAGTCCCCTCAGGAATGCACATCCCGACCATCTCCAGGGACATGGTGCTGTAAACACAGCAGGACATTTATCATGCCAAGGGTAAAGCAGGCTGACCCCAACCTTAACTGGATCTAGGCTGACAAACCCTCTGGCAGCTCCCTGGAAACAATAGTGGGATAGCTGGGGAACGTGCACGGAATGTGCTGCTGTGTCAGCAGCTGTGCAGTTGGGCTCCTTAAAATCCATAAATCCATAAATCCTCATCAGGAGGAGGAGCCAGCCCAGGTTTAGAACACCTGGTGTGGGGTGTTCCTCACTCGGGGTCACCAAATRTGGTGGTGTTTGCAGGGGTCCCAAGGACAAGGTGAGAGATGAGAGTCTTGATTCCATGTTTCAGAAGGCTGATTTATTATTTTATTATATATATTATATTAAAAGAAAATTATATACTAAAACTATACTAAAAGAAAGAGAGAAAGGAGRCATCAGAAAGCTAGCAAGGAAAGGAATGATGGTAAAATCTTGTGACTGACCAGAGTCCCGACACAGCTGGACCTGTGATTGGTCATCAAGTAGAAGCAATTCACATGAGAATAATCAAAGATGCACCTGCCACATTCCACAGGCAGCAGATAAATATTGTTTACATTTTGTTTCTGACGCCTCTCAGCTTCTCAGGAGAAAAAATCCTGGCAAAAGGATTTTTCATAAAATATGTCTGTGACAACCTGGTTGTGGGCAGGGACCGGGCAAGTGGCAATCACAGGYGTGGAGTGCTGCAGAGAGGGTGGGGCAGGGGATGGAATACAAAAGGTGCCTTTTCCAAAGGTCTCTCTCTCRCCTTGTTGTTGTCATTCTGCTGTGGAACAGCCTAGAAAGGTTGTTCCAGCAGAATTCAGATTCATGGAASCATGGAATCACAGAGTTCTTAAGGTCAGAAAAGATCTCAAAGTTCCTCAAGTGCCACATCCCCACTTCCAGGGCTGGTGACTCCACCACCTCCCTGGGCACCCTGTTCCTACACTTGACAACCCTTTCCATGAAGGAATTTTTCCTAATATCCAGTCTAATCCTCCCCTGTTGTAACTTGAGGCCAGTTCCTCTTGWATTTCTTACATAATCACAGAATTAGGGTTGGGAAAGARCCCTGGAGATCATCCAGTCCAATCTCCCTGCCCAAGGCAGAGTCACCTGGAGCAGGTGACACAGAAACACATCCAGGTGGATTTGGAATGTCTCCAGAGAGGCAGAATCCATGGGCAGTGGYTCCAGGGCTCTGCCACCCTGCATGGAAAGAAGCTCTTCCTCATGTTGAAGTGGAACTTGTGTTTTAGTTTATGGCCATTGCCCCTTGTCCTGTCTCAGGGTCCTGCTGACAAGAGTTTGGCACCATCCTCTTGGCATCCTCTTTACCTGCAAGAAGACAGCATTTTATATATATTAAAAAAAAATATATATATATATATAAATATAAAATTATATATATTTTATATAATATATTATATATACTATACACAATAGAATATTATATATATGATATATATTATATATTTTCATTAAAAATACATTATAAATATATAAATATATAAACTTTTACAATATAGAAAAATCTATTAAATATAAATATAAATAATATTATATACAGATATATAACATTCTAAATCTAAATATAAATATAAATATGTGTTCCTTTTTCTACCAGAAACCAGGGTACAAATATTAAAACTGCATGATCTTAATCCAACACACAAGGTGCTGTGAGTTTACATGTCACAATCAGGGTTAAAATATCCAATTTGTTGGTGGAGAAGTGCAAAGGCAAAAGATTCCTTCTAGGCCTGGGACTGAAAAATAAAAAAATGYTTTGAATAAAGAGTGAGAAATAAAGAGTACACTTTCTTAATCCCTGTGGTGAAGAATATCTCAGCAAGCAGCTCATGGAAATGCCCTGSACAGATGCATGGAGATGACAAGAAATTCAGGCTTATACAGGAGACAATTTGATTTTCTGTCCTGCTAAGAGAGAGCATTTTTAATTCTCATTCTTCCCATACCTGTCTGTCATTTTACCCTTTTCAATCCATTCTTCCAGGGCTGGTTCCTGACAGCTCTGACCTTTTGTAGCAGCTGTAGCACACGAGGGTGGGCCTGACAATGTGAAAAGATGGAATCAGAGTTGGGTTTAAGTGTAAGGATCGATCCTTAATATACAGCCATGTTTTGGGTCTTTTATAATCATATCTAATTAAAAAAAAAAAAAACCAAAAAATAATATGGAGTAAATAAATAAATGTACCAGCAGTTAAATAAAATTGTGTGCATGCATATATGTGAGTGTAGACAAAGTTTCAAGAAATAAATAACAAACATTTATAAGAATAAATATGTAGGTAAAATAATGCAGACCCTGCCAGTGCAAATCAGAAATGTGTCAGAAAAACACCTCCACTGACCCCTTCCCCAGACCAGCTCCAGAGTCTTGAGGCTGCTCAAGTGATGCAAGGATTATAACAGATTTCTGGTCTTATCTTTCAGAAATGGTGTTTGCAGTTTGTATTTCTCTTTCCACCCCCACTATTTCTGACATCTCTGCTCCTCAATAAAGCTCCAGAACTCAGGCTGTAACAGTATCTGCACTTTCACCTGTCCATCCAACTTGCAAAAATAAAAAAAAAATCCATAATTTTGTTTTATATAATCACACCTATTGTAAGTAATCAAATAAATGGGCTGCTCACATTGACCTCTCTCTTTGTCCCCATTTAGCTGYGAATAATACCTGTGGATCCCTCAGGAATTTGTCCTTTAAAGACACAAGGAGTAATAAAACTTTCTACCCAGGGAGAATATTCTGCCTCAGCCTTTTGGCTGTTGGAAGTTCTCCAATGCAAGAGAAATGTCTCAGTTTTTGGGGCTCCTAAAAAGATGACATCTCWGTGATAAGAGATCAACCTCAGCACCACGAGGAGGTGAGGGACAGCAGCATTATCCATATGGAAAGAGCTATAATTAGGGCAGACTCAAAGATTTGGGAGCATTTCTTTGCTAAGGCTGAATATTAAATCTTCACAGAAGCTTCACAGAAGCAGCAGGAGTTTTACAGAAAAAATGCAAATTAAAGCTGCGAGTCTAGTCCAAAATCCAGACCTGTCTATCATGCAGGCCTCCATCCTTTAAAGAGTTTCCATGAGCTCCAGGAATTAGGATCATGAAATTGGAGCTTTTGGAGATACAGAACAGGATCCTTTTCAGTTCATGCAGCAGGAACCTTAAGATCAGCAAATGTTTTACAGACTGTTCCATCAGAAGTTATTGCTGATATAGTCTCATTTACAACCTGGCCCAAACATGTGTGTGATCATGGCTTGCAGCTGATTTAGGCCAGGTTTAAGTTCAGGTTTCATCATGGACAAATAATTTGATATTTGTCACTACTGGTGTCAAGGAGTTCATGCAACATAGAAATTCCCCATTCCCTATTTAAAGCTGTTGACTAGAGCAAGCCAGGAAGCCAAAATGACTTTCCTGAGGGTCTCAAACATTTCCTTGACCCAGGAACTCTCTAAAACATATCTAATAACCAAATTTATCTTATAATAAATAAGGGAARTCATGAAGATACCTGAGGGAATCACGAAGATGTTGGACAAATTTCTCTGACTGCAACCTGAGGCCTTCTGGAAAGACTGATGGAAACATTTGTGAGGAAATTTGGCCACAGAGAGCCRCTTGTTTTCCAGGCAAAGAGACACCAGGAAAAACATTGGCATGAAGCTGTTTGCTATGCCTGGTGAAGGTGATAAATCAGAGAATAGGCCAAAGAATAACAGAGCAATTGTGTCACTTCTCATGCTGAGAAAACAAGTCCAACCCAAACTCTCGCTGTGTCTAAATYACAACATTCCCAAGCAGAGCCCAGGATTGACTGTTCCTCTGCAAATCTTCAGTGAAGCAACCACACACCAACCCTCTTTAAATGTTCTTTAAGGTCCTTTCCAACCCAATCCAAACCATTGTTTAGGTTGAGTYGGGAAGGACCTTAAAGAACATTAAGGTTCTTTAAGGATTCCTAAATAAGGATCCTTCATTGGATCCTTGTGGATCCAATGGAATGAAGGAGGGGTGAGAAGAACTCTTGTCCTGGATATTGCAGTTATAAATCAAACCTGTCCTTGAAACTGCATCTAGAATTTCAATTATAAACATCAAARCCAATGCTACAGGCCCAAAACCTGGAGCTCTTTAAATGAGTTGCTGAGCTCATTAAACTCATTGTTGAAGCCCAGATTTGTGCATAACTGAGCAGATCCAGGATTCAGGACCACARATCACAGAATCATGGAATGGTTTGGGTAGGAAGGGTCTGTAATGATCATYTCATTCCCACSCCCATGCCATGGGCAGGGACACCTTCCACTGTCCCAGGGTGTTCCAAGCTCCATCCATCCTGGCCTTGGGCACTTCCAAGGATGGGGCAGTCACAGCTTCTCTGGACAACCTGTGCCAGGGCCTCACCACCCTCACAGGGAAAATTTTCTCCCTAATATCCAATCTAAATCAGGTCTGCAGCTTAAAACCATTCCCTCTTGTCTTCACACTCCATGTCCTTGTCCAAAGTCCCTCTCCTGATCTCTTGGAGCCCCTTTAGGCACTGGAAAGGTCTCTGAGGTCTTCATGGAGGATTTTCTGAGAGAAAAATTAACTATATAAGGTTTCTTCTCACATTTTGAAGATTTCTGGGGGCAGACAGAAATWTCTGTGGATGCACAGCTTCCTCTGCTAGGATGGACAGGGAGAAAATCACTTTCTATGGACAGGAGCTCATTGAACCAGGCTGTGAACTGAGTATGTGAGAGGYGTGAACTGTGAGACCTGGAGTAGCTACATCCCAAGAATCCAAATGTTGTWTCATGCTGCAGAGCTGGAGGGATAATGGGAATTATCCTTGCCTTTGCAATGGAATTTAGTACATTAAGGAATCTCTCCTGTCTTAAATTCCATGTATAAACTAAGGGGGCACCAAAGATTGTGTGAGAATGGTGGTGGGTGACAGATGCAGCTTGTGGGGATGAACTTAATTTAGAGGCCAATTGAATCCAAAATTTCCTCTGCTTTTTAAGCTGCTCATTCTGATGCTCCAGGTSCTGCAGGTAAAACAACCACTGAAACCTCTCTCTTCTCACCTTTTTTCAACAGCCGGCACAATAATGTTAAGACATGAGAACAGCCACCCACAAATAGCAGAAATTAGAGCCAAGAGTGGTGGCAGCAGTGCCACTGACTCCAATTCATCGTTCCCAGAGGATTATTCCGACAGCTTCTTGTATGACCCAGCTCCTCTGTGTGCAAATGACTCAGCCCAAGAGGACGTTTTAAATGACATTTATTATTTATGTTTTTATAATGCCTTTGGAGATTACTTCCCYTTCCCCCGTGCCCCCAAATCTTTCTTTTCATTTCTGCTCCAGCTTTCTCACTGAGCTGTATCATCACGACTGYGAGAGGCAGAGCTGAGGAATAGGCAGTGTTTTGAGCACTGCAGGAGGAAAATAAATGCAATGCAACAGCTCATCTGTTGAAATTTTAGCTGTAACTGAGTGCACTAAAGTCTGCTCATTGTTTGTCAGGGAAGCAGTTTGTATTCCCATGTAGAATTTTCTCCCAAAAGGCTTTGTAGTAAAGATGATTTAGCAGGCAGAGCTCTCCCCTTGTTCAGTCATGATGAAATCACATTTTGCTGTGTTTTCATGGGAATGTAAGACCAARTGTGCAGCCACAATTTGCCTATTTTTTTTTTATCCTGCAGCTCACAATTCCTGTTGCTTTCCCACAGTTTTTGTGTTCATTTTAGCCTGGAGATGACTGTTGTGAGGGGTAAGAACACAGGGATGAGGAGGAGCAAAATTATTTAAGAGTAACTCTCAATTACAACTGAATGCAAAATGGTTTTTTCCATGCTGAGAAGAACATTAATGGCCTGCCTCCAAATGTTCCTGTCCTTTCCAGAGATTTTTATKCATTTCATTGCTCTTGAGTGAGAAAAAAACAACTCCTTCTCTTTGCTTGGAAAGTGGAGAAGCCACTTCAAACTTGAAGTTTTTGCTTGAGCCAAAGAAGGGATTTTGGCCGAGGCAAACATTCCCCAGGGTCATTCTGGGAGACAAGAAGGAACTTTCTTCCTTTCTCTTCTTATTTACAGTCATGTGGTGATGCCTTTGCTCCTACAGAGCTCACCTGGCCATCCAAGGAGATGTTCAGGCTCTGACATTTTCCTTATGAATATTCCTGAACACTCCTGAAGAGCAGCTGAGATAACTCATATGAGCAAAGGTGATGTCCCTGTCAGTGATGGTTGAGGTAACTCCACATACCCCATATTTTAATAGGAAGTCCCCATTAAATTACTAGTCTGAGTATGTTCCTCACCCATAAAGAATGGGAAATGTTATTTATTACATGTATAAAGTAGTCATTTCCCCCTGTATTGACGTCTGAGATGATCAATTGATCCACAATCAGAATCATGGGATGGTTTGGGTTGGAAGGGACCTTAAAGATCATCCAGTTCCATCCCCTGATACAGGCAGGGACACCTGCCACTATCCCMAGTTGCTCCAAGMCCTGTCCAACCTGGTCTGCAACACTTCCAGGGATGGGGCAGCCACATTCATTCTCATTTTCAGGATTGCTCTGTATCTGTCTGGATAAGATATGTAAAGACTACACATTTTTAAGAATAATTTAGTGCAAATCTGCAGCACCTTTTAGCCAAAGTGCTGATTAACTCTCCTATTTTGTTTTTTTTCCCTTCCCTTATGGAAGATATTCAGGGACAGGTTGTCACTTTAGGGCAACAAGAGAGAAAGGTCTTCTTTTCCAGCTGAAAAAGAAAGGGAGAAAGAAGAAGGTGAAGAATTTATGACAGATAGATTTGGCATTTCATCCCAAACCATTCCAGAGCTGAGGACAGATTGCAGATATCTTGGGTTTATAAATGGTGAATTGCCAGTGACCTTTGCTCACAGAGCAGGGCAGGGACCCGGGGATGAAAATTCTGTGCTCTGAGAAAGGGACTGACAATGCACTTTTGCCCTTTGCCAGGGAATGAATGGACATTGCAGCGTGCAAGATACTCCAAATTCAGGCTTCTGCTGCTCTGGGCATGTTCAACATCTTCCCCTAAGTATTGTTCACTTCTGGAGGGAACAAATCCTGTCTGGAGAGACCTGAGGGGTGASAGGTGTCTCTTTGGTGTTGAAATGGGTTTTATTACAAGTGAGAAGGGATTGCCTCAGCAGGGACACAGCTGGGAGGCAGCGTGAGCTTGTGGCTGCTACCCCACAGAAGGAAAAATTGTCTGATGCTTTCTTGAAAAGAATGATTTTGTTGCTGTTTGGAAGGCAACCAAAAAAATGCCAGATCCAAAGGAAAYGTTTCAAGTCACTCAGTGCTTTGAACTGGGGAAATGTTTCAATAGAGATTTTTTCCTTTTTGTAAAATGAAGAAAATTTAGAAATGAGAGTCTGCTTCAAATACTAAATATCTGTGTTTTGYACAGGGCAGAATGAGAAAATTATTGTCCTGCCTTTTCAGTTCCCCTCACTATTCCCCTTCACTGAAACCTCAAATGCCCTTCAGGCTCTTTGTTCATTTATAAGCCCCAGGAAATTGTCACTAAGTTAAGAAGGGAATTTGTCAAGAAAATACAAGGATATTTGAAAACTCAGAATCAGTAGCTCAGAATCTGTTCTCATCTACCCATGGGCTGTTCTCATTCACCAGCATCACTGGGGCATCACCAACCTGACACAGGAAATTTAGTAAAAATTATTTGGAGGCTGCCCAGGCTGGCATGGGATGGAAACACAAATTCTCTGGGAATTAGTGCTGACTACTGCAAAGTATCACTGTTGTCATGATGCTGCAGCCTCGTGTGAAGGCACTGATAGAAAGGCAATAACAGCACCTGGAAAATGATAAGTGGCACATTAAACTCTGCTCCAGTTGCTCAGCTCCCAGTGATAACAAGCGTTCAGCAACAAATATTAGTTATATCGATGCAGCACAATGTGTGCCAGGAAATTACAAGCAGAAAAAAAATCAATCACCTCAAAGGATGTGGATGCAGCACTAATCCGAGCTCAAAAAGTCAGAACTTCTGGGTTTGTGCCTGAAAAACCCTGGCAGAAGATAAAGGTCTTATCACTTTGCTAAAATGAAAAGTGCAACTTTTGAAGAACTGATTTCTGAACCTGTGRAAGAAGTGCCAGCATTCATTTTTGAATGAGGGATTTCAGTATTCCCTCTTCTGCAAACTTAAGGAAGATGGAGATATTGTGTGGTGAAGGAGACAGAATAATTCCCTGATTTACGAATTCAGAGTCTCACCCTGTTGGTGTTGTTTGTAGAGATTCTACTTAATGCAAGATGAATAAAAAAAAAAAAATTCCAGCTCTCCTGGACTCTGCTGAATGGCTCAATAACCTCCATGTGAATTTATAATTTGCTGTTGCTTTTCRAAACGCCAAACACAAAATGAGCGTGTGGAAGACTCGGAGGGGTAGTTAGCGAGGGGATTGGGTTACTGGGGAAGGTGATTGAAGAATCCCTTTGTGCTTGAGTTTTCCTGACATTTCCTTTGCAGGGAAGGCAGGCTGAGATCAGCATTTCCCCTCTTCATGAAGTGTCTTATCTTGGCAGCCATGTGTTCCTGGGCTGTGTTAATGAGTGTGATATATAATACATTTCACACCGAGCCTGATTTACAAAGGATGGGGTGAAAAACCTGCCATTCCAATGGGATGGGAATCTTAATGGAGCAGAATTTTTTGCAAATGCTACASAGTTGTAAATAATGGAGGAAGGATAAGAATAGACATGTCAAGTCAATACCTGAGATGCATCTTAATTGTTCATCTCTGTACAAAAATGTAGCAACACATGTTGCTTATGGTGAACTCAGCTGGGCAGATTTTCATGGGTTTAGCTCGATTTGTGTGGCATGCAGTTGTTATCAATCATAAAATCACTGAATAATGGGATGGTTTGGGTTGGAAGGGACATTAAAGATGATCTTGTTCCASCCCCCYGCCATGGGYAGGCACACCTTCCTCCAGACCAGGTTGCTCCAAGCCTTGTCCAAACTGGCCTTGGACACTTCCAGGGATGGGAATACACTTGTAAGGTCTTGCACCTGGGAAGACATAAACCAGGAGTGCAGCATGGGCTGGGATCTACCCAGCTGGGCATCAGCTCTGTGAYAAGGGACATGCAGATCCTGGCCGACATTGAGCTCGATGTGAATGAGCAGAATCTTGCCATGGACAAAAAAAGCCAACAGGATGCTGGGTGGCATCAACAAAGTCATCATTAGCAGGGCTAATGTGATTATCCCACTCAACTCAGAGCCTGCAAGGCCACACCTGGAATATTGTGTCCAGTTTTGGTCCCCGCCATGCAAAAAGTTGTGGAGAGACTGGAGGTGGTCCACAAAAAATGATCAGTGGTCTGGGAAACCTGACATGAGGAAAGACTGAGATAAACAAACTGCACTTGTTCATCACTGAGAAAAGAAGGCTCAGGGGATAATTTATCACCCCATTCCAGCATTTAAAGSATTGTTGAAAGGAAGATGGAGATTATCTTTTTTTTATGAGCAGTCRCATGGAAAAGAGGAGGGGTATTGGGTACAAGTTACTGCAAGAGAGATTCTGATGGGACACAAGAGGAAAGTTCTTTACCATGGGAAAAAAGGAGGCACAGAATGGTCTCCCCAGGGAAGTGGTGGAATTCCCAGCATTGGATAATTTTAGGATTCAGCTGGACAAGGTGCTGGACCACTCTGTCTAGACTGTGCTTTAGCCAAAAGTGTTGGACCAGATCCTTGAGACTCCTTCCAACCTGGGATTCTATGATTCCATGATTGAAAAGTAGGCTTCCCTGAGCAGAACAAATAGAAACTGTTGGAATGAGTTCAGAGGTGTCCACGAAGATGCTCCAAGAGCTGGAGAACCTCTGATTTGAAGCCAGGCTGGGARAGCTGAAAATGTCCAGCCTGGAGAAGAGAAGGTCCCAGGGAGACCTCAGAGCCCCTTCCAATTCCTAAAGGGGCTCCAGGAGAGCTGGAGAGGGAACTCTCACTTGATCACAAGGACATGTAGTGACAGGACAAGGGGAAATGACTTTAAAATGGCACCAGGATGAGTTGGATATTGGGAAAAAAATTCTTCCCTGTGAGGGAGGAGGGCCCCTAGCACAGGTTGCCCAGAGAACCTGTGSATGCTCCATCGCTGGAAGTGTCCAAGGCCAGGATGGACAAGGCTTGGAGYGACCTGGGATAGTGAAAGTTGTTCCTGCCTATAGCAGGGAGTGGAATTGGGTGATCTTTAAGGTTCCTTTCATCCCAWACCATTCTGTGATTCACTGATTCAGTAAAATAGAGATGAAAACAGGTGGTGGCCATTAAAATCTGAAACTTCTTTTTGCCATGATCCATGAATTGCTCCTGTGACAAAGCACTGTCCAGACACTGAGTCAAAACAAWTTTTTTTTTCTGGGAGTTATCCTTGGAATCCCAGAGGCCAAACTTTCYATGGACATGTGCCTCAGGTGTTTATGTCAGACTCCTTTCTGCTGCACTCAAGGCACTTCTTTGAAGATTGTTGCAATACAAGGTTCCTAAATATAGATCCTAAACAGATGTGCCTTGATTCTGATGTATACTCGACATCCACTGTCTCCCAGTGGTTGGTTTTCTAGGAAGCAGAAACTTGGAATTATACACAGTGAGTGTCTAATTTCAAAAAAAGAAAAAGAAGTGGGTGGCCTTCAGCTTGATGGGTACAAAACTGAAAGTCAAGTTGGTKCAGTTTGGGGATTTATTTTCATGTTTTCTTCACTTGTAATTGAATGTTTTGCTTCACTTTCAGGTTGTTGAAGTATTTTAGAAAAACCTTTTCCAGCTAGAGGCTCGAAACAAAAAAAAACTGAATTTCTTTTAGAGAGGAGAAGTCAAAGTGTTTTCCATCCACAGGATTTATTAGATATTTTCAAAATGTTTCAATGGCAAATTAATACCAGAGGGCATAACTTAATGTATTTACTGATTGAAGGGAATGACCAATTGAACTCAATTGCAATAACTTAAAAGATAATTTTGATCCCTTTGCAAGTCCTTCTCTTCTCTTCTCTTCTCTTCTCTTCTCTTCTCTTCTCTTCTCTTCTCTTCTCTTCTCTTCTCTTCTCTTCTCTTCTCTTCTCTTCTCTTCTCTTC